>BDMV01000007.1:11853881-11863881 GCA_008326285.1 Oryza officinalis
CCTAGTGGCCGCCCTCCCGCCGCCGCCGCCGCCGCCGCCACTCGCCGCCGGGCGCGCGTCCCGTCGTTCGCCCCACCAGCGGCCGCCATGGCGCAGCCGCTCGTCGTGAAGAAGGACGACGACCTCGACGAGGAAGGTGCGTCTCTCTCTCTCTCTCTCTCTCTTTCTCTATGCGTACGCGTGTGCGCGTGGGGTTGGGGTTTGGTGCGCGTGCCCCCGCACCCGCACCCAGATCTGCGGCCGCGGCGGGCTAGATCTGGGCGCGATCCGGCGTCGGATCACGGCGCAATGCGCCGGCGCGTTTGATCGGTCTGTTGATTGATCGCTCGTTTGCTGTTGCAGAGTACTACTCGCCGTTCCTCGGGATCGAGAAGGGCGCCGTCCTGCAGGAGGCCCGCGTCTTCCACGACCCCCAGCTCGACGCGCGCCGTTGCTGCCAGGTGCCTTGCCTAATCGCGTTCCGGTTCTTTTCCCTTTCGCTGGATCTCGCTATCTAACAGCTCCACGCCCGCATCATCTGAAGATTGCTGATGCTTTATTTACCTGTGTGCCTGTAGGTCATCACCAAGCTTCTATACCTGCTCAACCAGGGTGACACCTTCACCAAGGTACAATGCTGTATATATACCTCATCTCACTTTGGTCATATCTTGAGCTAGTACCTGTGCCTTAACTAAAAAAAAGAGAGATCAGTAGTCATAGACAAAGGTTCAACTTTTGCCTTCCTGAATAAGATTGAAGGTTCATAAGCTTAATGGACTGGTTGTAAACATTAGTTGTACATGTTTAAAGGAAAGATGGGATTGAATGGTGCGTACAAGAACCATGTTAGTATAGTGCGCTATTTTCTCATAGACGCGAGGAAGTTGTGATTGTGTTGTTCGAGGCAATATGCTCGTCACATGTAAATGAGTGGGCAATTTTGTAGGTGGAGGCCACAGAGGTCTTCTTTGCGACGACCAAGTTGTTTCAATCCAAGGATGCAGGCCTTAGGAGAATGGTGTACCTCATGATCAAGGAACTCTCGCCATCAGCAGATGAGGTTGGTGAATGTTGAATGTTACTTTGCAGTCCTCTGCAGTCTATGGATCTTTGAAAGTGTCTTCATTTGTGTTCCATTTGTTGCAGGTTATCATCGTGACCAGCTCTTTGATGAAGGACATGAATAGCAAGACCGATATGTATCGAGCTAATGCAATAAGAGTTCTTTGCCGCATCATTGACTCAACACTTCTAACCCAAATTGAGAGATATTTGAAGCAAGCCATTGTTGACAAGAACCCTGTTGTTGCAAGCGCGGCCCTTGTTAGTGGCATCTACTTGCTTCAGGTATGAGCAAAACATTTAGTCTTTGCCTTTAGGCAATTGCAGATTACAGCCAGACCCAAATCCTTGCCAATGTTTTTTTTGTATGGTTTTATTCTAACCAGACAAGTCCAGAAGTTGTGAAAAGGTGGAGCAATGAAGTTCAGGAGGCTGTACAGTCGAGAGCTGCTCTTGTTCAATTTCATGCCCTTGCTCTTCTTCACCAGGTGAGATTCATGTTTGGTTTTTACTACTAAGTAGAATGAGCATTAGTATCTGAAATATCTTGGACCTAAACAAACTACATTTAGATACCTAACATTTGCTCATTTAATAATATTCTGTAGAAACTTTTCTGGTCATTCTCCTAGTAATGACATTTGGTCATCCTCCATGTAAATGATACTCAGCTCATTGTTTTGTTGCCACATGCTAGTCAATTGCAAATAATATTATGTTAAAACAAGCTTGTCAAGCTGAGGGAACTTACAGCGTTTCCATTTATTGAATTTTGCAGATTAGGCAAAATGATCGGTTGGCTGTCAGCAAGCTTGTCACTAGTCTAACTAGGGGTTCTGTTCGCTCACCTCTGGCACAATGCCTACTTATTCGGTACACTAGCCAGGTAATGTTTTTTGATTCTGCAAAACTTTATTTGGATAGACATCTGATACACGAGTGCCATCCACAGGTGATTAGAGAGTCAAGCATGAATAGTCAAGGTGGAGATCGCCCTTTCTTTGATTTCCTGGAGTCATGTCTCCGGAATAAAGCAGAAATGGTCATACTTGAGGCTGCAAGAGCGATAACTGAATTAAATGGCGTCACCAGCCGGGAGCTTACACCTGCAATTACTGTGCTGCAATTGTTCTTAAGTTCATCGAAACCTATTCTCAGATTTGCTGCTGTTCGAACACTTAATAAGGTTTGTTTTATCCATAATATTACTTTTTATACTTTCTTGTTGTTGTATTTCTGTCATGTTTGTGGGGCTTTGATTCAACCATAGTTTACCAATACAAAGTTGATGGCTTCCCACAAATAGTTTTCTTTCTACCACGCCAATGTTTGGCAAGCAATATTATATCCATTTCTTACACAATGGTACATATTTTCCCCTAGTATAACTGCTAAAAGTCCAAAACCGTCGCTGTAATTTTTATGAACAATGAAATAACACTGGTTAGTTTCTGACCACAACATTCCCCTTGATTGCCTAGTTTGGAGAACCAGATTGTGCTGGCTGTTGGCCAGGAATAAACTGTACTAGTGCCTTGTCCAGTCCGGTCACATGCATAGAATGTTTGCTTGTAGACCGACATGAATTGGTTAATCTATACTAAACCGTCATCTGGGACCAATAGGGCCAACTGCCCTTGCAAGACATGAAAAGTCGAAAACTATCTATAGTGGTGTGGGGGATTGATCTCAAGACATAGGGACAACAGCAAGAGGGAACTAACTGAAAAAACAATTAGATTTAATCCTAGTTATCTTTTGTACAACTTGTGAATTTTATTTTATATATTTTGATGAACCTGTGGGTGGGTTGTGAACTGATGGTACAACTGGCAAACCACTGAATCAAAATGTTCACTGGTTCAATCAGTGGTCCGATTTTATAACTATGCTTGAATATAATTTGAATTCGTCAAGTATAGTTTAGTCGGAAGTTGAAACTTCTGCCTCTTGCAAATTTAATCAGGAAAAATCATATCCATTACTACGTTAATACTTTTGTTTATGTTCTTTATTTGTGGAGTTCCTCTATCGATTATATTGAACTGTATGCTTATACTACGTTTGATAGGTTTGTTGGTTCCTTCACTTGACTTGTGTTCATTTGATATTGATTGCACAGGTTGCATCAACTCATCCTTTGGCTGTCACCAATTGTAACATAGATATGGAGAGTTTAATATCTGATCAGAACAGGAGCATTGCTACCCTTGCAATTACAACACTACTTAAGACAGGCAATGAATCAAGTGTTGATCGCTTAATGAAGCAGATGACCAATTTTATGTCAGACATTGCCGATGAATTCAAGATTGTTGTCGTAGAGGCCATAAGATCCTTGTGCTTGAAGTTCCCCCTAAAATATCGGTCACTGTACGTAGAATAGCGTATATAATACAAATTTTTGAAAGATCCAGAACTAGCTTATCATCAGAACATTGACCTCTGTTGTGTTTGCAGGATGAACTTTTTGAGTAATATCCTACGGGAAGAGGGTGGTTTTGAGTACAAGAAGGCTATTGTTGATTCAATTATCATACTCATTAGAGATATTCCTGATGCAAAAGAAAGTGGTTTATTTCACTTGTGTGAATTCATTGAAGATTGTGAGTTCACTTATCTGTCTACTCAGGTAATGGCCAATCTGTCATTTTATAAATGTGTATTTCGCAAGTCACTAGTTATTTCCGAACTTAGGAGGTTGTAACTTAATTGCAATACTGTCTAATTTGTACTGTGAACTGTCTAACAATGTCATGCTTCTGAAGAAATTCAAAAAATATTCAATATAGCCTTACCATGTTGAAAGTTATAACTGGCTGAGGATCTTTTCTCCCCTATATCACCGAAGCGGTGATCATTGTTCACCGGCAAAATATTTATTTAGCAAGTGCTATGCCTCTGCAACGTTTAGTTGTTGCGTAGTCGTGGAAAGTCCTAAAATCGTTTTGGGATGTAGAAACAGTTTCCCTGCCTTGCATACCCCAAAGTTACACAATGAATTATGAATTTCTAATGAATTTACTATGTTCCAATCTTGCAACAGATACTTCATTTTTTGGGAAATGAAGGTCCAAAGACATCAGATCCTAGTAAATACATACGTTACATATACAACAGAGTGATACTTGAAAATGCTACTGTTCGAGCTAGTGCAGTAAGTACTTTGGCAAAGTTCGGTGCATTGGTTGACTCACTCAAGGTAATCTGACAGATTTATACCTGTAAACCTCTCTGTTGAGTCTGTTGAGGCTTGTGTTGCACTTACAGCCTTCTTTTGTTGCAGCCTCGAATTTTTGTCCTTCTGAGACGCTGCCTATTTGATGGTGATGATGAGGTTAGCAAAAAGATAATTATGCTCTGTTCTTCCTTATGAACAGCTTAGCATTGTCAGTTTTCTGTTCATAAAAGGGCCCATCAAACTCTCCTTCCTGGCAAGAAGCATTCCTTTCTTACATTTGCTATGCTATCTTTTCACCTCAGGTGCGTGACAGGGCCACACTTTATCTCAAATTGCTTGGCGGGGAAGCTACAGTTGGTGAAACTGAGAAGGATGTAAATGAATTTCTCTTTGGTTCATTTGATATTCCACTAGTTAACTTGGAGACTAGCCTACGGAACTATGTACGTCTCTCAACAGCATTAATGTTCTATGATTTTTAGATTATCATGTTGGTGCCTTTACATTCTTGTTGTATGCTGCAGGAACCATCAGAGGCACCTTTTGATATTTCATCTGTATCGTTGGAAACTAAATCGCAACCTCTTGTTGAGAAAAAGACTACGGGCAAAAAGCCAACAGGCCCAGCATCTGCTCTCAGCGGTCCAGTTCCTACTGTTGATGCCTCATATGAGAAGCTTCTTTCGTCCATTCCTGAGTTCACTGGTTTTGGAAAACTCTTTAAGGTTAGCTTGGTGTTCTTTTATTTTGTTCCCACTGAAAATATATCTTTGTGTTCTACCACTTATGTTTTGACTTTTTATCCTTTGTTCAGTCATCAGCTCCTGTAGAATTGACCGAAGCTGAGACTGAATATTCAGTCAATGTTGTGAAGCACATTTATGACGGGCATGTTGTGCTCCAATACAATTGTACCAATACTATACCTGAACAGCTGCTTGAAGAGGTAAGCAATTTTTTCCACTCTGTATTTGTATTTATGGATTAGTTCTTTTCTGAACAATGTTTTTATTTCAGGTGGTGGTTTTTGTGGATGCTTCTGAGGCCGATGAATTTTCAGAAGTTGCAACGAAATCATTAAGATCCTTACCTTATGATTCACCAGGACAGACCTTTGTGGCTTTTGAAAAGCCAGAAGGTGTCCCTGCTACTGGGAAGTTCTCAAATATACTGAAATTTATTGTTAAAGAGGTATGTGCTCCCAGTACTGTTCTTTTTTCTGTTTTTGCATATGGTCTGAATTAATCGATTTTCCTTCACATTTAATTCTGAGGATTTCCTGGACCTTGGTCGAATCGAAAACATGCTTCTTATTCCTTTCACATATCAGTAGTTTGTGAATATCCCGATGTTTTACTTGGGAGCTTAATGTTTTTTATTCCTAGAAGAGATCATTATGCACCTACATGTTCAGTTGGTGCACTAAACGGTTTGACAGGTTTACTCAACTGGAGCTGTGTTTCAGGTTGATCCATCCACAGGTGAAGCTGACGATGATGGTGTTGAGGATGAGTACCAGCTCGAAGATCTGGAAATTACTTCTGCTGATTATATGTTGAAGGTTGGAGTTTCCAACTTCAAAAATGCTTGGGAAAGCATGGATCCAGAAAGCGAGCGGGTTGATGAGTATGGGCTTGGCGCCAGGGAAAGCCTGGCCGAGGCTGTGAGTGCTGTCATAAGCATCCTCGGCATGCAGCCCTGCGAGGTCAGTCACTTTCTAATTTATCTATGAAATGAATACGAAGTCCTGCCAGTTTGTTGTAACCTTTTACCATGATAGTTTTTTTTTCTGAAGTTAATTTTACCAGAATAGTCTGATGCTATAGTTCTTATCTAATCGGCAACCATATGAAATGGAGTTAGCATATTGAGCATTGCTTCATGAAGCGATAATCTCACTTAACCATTGTCTCGCCTTTGGTTTATAGGGAACCGATGTGGTCCCAAGCAATTCGAGGTCACACACTTGCCTGCTATCTGGTGTGTTTATCGGTAATGTGAAAGTTTTAGTGAGGCTGTCATTCGGACTTAGCGGACCGAAGGAAGTGGCCATGAAGCTTGCAGTCAGATCAGATGATCCTGAGATCAGTGACAAGATCCATGAAATTGTTGCAAATGGCTAAATCTGATGAAGAGGGTCACCCCTTTTTTGACCTTTTTGTTTTTGGCTTTCACGCCATGGAAAGCTCAACGGAATTTGATTAATTCTATAATAGTACATGTAAGCTTGTTTTTCCGTTGAATACATGTGTTGTTGCACTTGCACCCCATCATTTGAAAACAAAGCATATAACAATTTTTGATTGATTTGGAACCACATCATCAATTCCTTTATATATCAAGGATTTGACTAGTACATGCAATAATATACAGATGAAGTTATATCAATCAGATTGAGAGCTACTTTGCGGCTCATTTGTCCTGTAATGTTGTGTCATTTGTGGTTCTCAAAAAGAGGCTAACGGCTGTTTACATACACAATACCCAAAACCAAAGTGTGCTTTAATAATCACTTATTATGGGCCCTTGCGTTGTAACGATTTTTTAAAAAAAATCCACAGACGGTTTTGGGGCGAGTGGTTTATTCTGTTTTTCTAGACAGCTCGTCGTTTTTCCCCCCTGAGAAATTGGTTTTCTAGGCTGCGGTTTATACGACGGAAGTGGGACGGACTAGGTAAGTAAGGTGGCCATGCTTCGAGCGGGAGAAATACGGCATTATCCTATTGTTAAAAGCGGGTCTAAATGTCACTCTGTAAAAGTGTGTCGATAAAATACTATTTTAGAGCTATTGAATATTTTATGGGTCCATATGCTACAGGAACAGGATGGAGGCTACCGAAAATTTTATGTTACATGTCATTGCCATTAAAAGTGAGGATTGAGTAAAAAGCACTTTGATTCAACAAATTTTTTTAACCAAAACCCTTTTTGTTTTTTGAGGGGTGTGCTGCAGGCATAACGTGGGGGAGGATGGCAGACGGACAACTACGTTTACGTTTTAAGTAGTGTAGAGACCTACAAATCAAGATAATTCGGCTTTAAAAGATTTTTGCGGATCTAGCACTCAACTTCTTAAAAATTCAGTAAAATCCCTATATTCTAAATGAGCAAAGTTGCTTTTATTTTTATTTGTGAGAAACACGATACAAACGCATACACTCATAACACACGTATACTCATCTCTATGAACACACATGTATACCTTACCTCTGTGAACATTTTCAAAAGACTGAAATAGATTGACGAAGTCATCACAGACGTCTTGCTGTTGACGGAAAATATTAGTCGTAAATGCGAACACCAATGTCAACTTTAAGACTTAAATTTGAATGAAATGATTCCATCACAAGAAATAAAAAAAACATAATCAATTAAGGTACACTTATTTCACAAGCAAAGTTGCTTTTGTGTGGGGTGGGAAAGTAGTTGGAGACTGTAGAGGACGACCGGCTGGCTGAGAGCATTGAGCAGAGCAGTGGTTTCGGGAACAAGGGGTCGATAATGAAAGGAAACGTGCTAGCGCCGGCGGGTTTAGTTGGAGATGGGGAGGACGACAGGAGATGGCACCACCGGCAAATTCTGTCATGCATCCATCGTTGATTAAAATAATCGGTGACAGATTCGATCACTATTGACGTGATCCTGACATGCCACCGTGCTTTGCAAATTGGGATGAATAATTTCACGATGCTGTAGCTTAGTTACATAATATAACACTTTTTTTAAAAAATATAGTAACTTATGATCAAATTAAACATATTCGATTCTAGTGTTAAAATGTGACTAATAGTTCTATATTATTATATTTTGAAACAAAAATAATACTATGAATCTAAATAGATTCTTGTTTAAATTCTTAATATTAGGCTATGTATAATTTAATAATACATTATATTTTAGGATAGATAAAGTACATATAGAAAAGTTGTTTTTATGAAGAGGTTGGAATAGTAGCCGGTATTATCTCTGCCCTTTTTAAGTGCATTTTTAGAATCCAAAGCATAAATTAGTAGAAAAATAGTATGATCTAAATACCCTTTATTAAATGAGAGAGGTTACGAGTGAGAAAGTAATCGAGGGGTAGAATCGCTTGAAATTTGAATGTATGATGGTGGGAGGGAAAAGTATAGCCCAAAACAAATGCTTTTATTTTGGGAAAAAAATTAAATGCTAAAATGACACTTAATATGAGACAGGGAAGTAGTATATAACTTTTGTTTGAGAAAGAAAGTACACACGGCTAAGCATGTACAGTTGTACACCCCACAATCTCGAGTATGCCTCCTATAATACTCGGTTTCAACTTTCCATAACAGAGCCATGCACCACCACATCATTGATAATTTCTCGTAATAATATATAATTATAATGAGATAATTGCTGTTAATCTTACTGGCTAGCATCAAGTAGTGGGCTAGCCAGCATAGGTTTGAGGCTCACCTTCTACTACTTAATATCATTGTGATATGAAAGTTCTTCCTTATCCTGTCCTATTTTTTTTATATATAATTGATACTAAACTCTTCCATCTCACAAGTAAATTATTAATTGTAGCATTGACCCTATTAATTGTCATTGTCTATATAAAAGGCACGTCTAATAGAAAAAAATATTCGAAACAAATACAATGCAGAATGGGTAATTGGGTATTTATTTTGGTTCTTGTAACTGACAATACTTTATGAGAAAATCTAACTGCTCCATCCTTTAATAGAGACACTTTTTTTATTTTTGAAAACCACAAGGAGCCACTTGATCGAGTTAATTTGAGAAAGAAAAGCAGAAGCTAACTACACACAACAATCTCACTGAAATTGAAATATTCGTGTATTACACGTCTTTTTTTTTCAGTTTAAGTTTTTAGATTTAACCGACTGGTTCGTCCAACACGTGCACAATATGAAACTGCATTTCAGTTAATCGAGATTTGAGACTTGGACGCAATATTTCAATAAAGCAGCAGCGCTTAACATGCGTAAGCCAAGATAATAGATCAATTATTGGAAAGGTCAAGCAGAAAATCCAAATCTCATGTACAGTAAACTAACAAGCTCGTGAATGGCGCTGTATTATATAATATCGCACTTGACCAGTTGATACTTTGTAGAGGAGTACACGATCGATCATCGCAAGTCTCATCACATCTCCAAGAGAGGCGGCGCCAATGGCGGCTTCATCTTCTCCCCTTCACATTGTGGTGTTCCCATGGCTGGCCTTCGGCCACATGATCCCCTTCCTCGAGCTCTCCAAGCGGCTCGCCAGGCGCGGCCATGCCATCACCTTCGTCTCCACGCCGAGGAACGCCGCTAGGCTGGGCGCGATCCCTCCGGCGCTTTCCGCCCACCTCCGTGTCGTGCCGCTCGAGCTCCCGGCCGTCGACGACCTGCCGGAGGGCGCCGAGTCGACGGCCGATGTCCCGCCGGAAAAGGTCGGGCTGCTCAAGAAGGCGTTCGACAGCCTCGCTATGCCATTCGCAGGCTTTGTCGCCGAGGCCTGCGCCAGCATCACTCTAGCCGGGTTCTCCGGGTTCTCGAGGAAGCCTGACTGGATCATACTCGACTTTGCGCACAACTGGATATGGCCGATCGCCGAGGAGCACAAGGTGAGCTGAAGACAACACTCCTTAAAGAGGGTTCTTTGGAAGGCATGAATTTTATACGATTAGTTTTCACATAAACTAGTTCAGTAGTTCCTATAAATTTCCCATAGAATTTCTCCATTTCAATGGGGTCCTTACCATTTGGGACTAAAAGAAACTAACTCATACTTTTTCTT
>BDMV01000007.1:11868881-11993656 GCA_008326285.1 Oryza officinalis
AACATAGATATATTTTTAAACTCAATATGCAGCCAATACATATGTAGAACCTCTCATCCGTATGTGCACGCCTAGGAAAGAAACAACCTCATGTTAATCTTGCCACAAATTGCTTGATTAAGGTTAACCATAGAGATCAATAAATCCCGTATGAATTCAAGGTTGAGGCTTCATTTATTTATTTTTATTTATTTGATCAGTTGATTAGTTAACCAAACATAGTGTTAAAAAATTAGACAAGGGTGCTCTAGAAGCTTCTTGATTGCTCCAATCTGATAGATCATGAGCTTCCTGATTGGTACAACAGTATATGATCCAACAGTACGGTGTATTTTTTTTTTATCAGTTGCATCCAACGGTTCTTGCTATTTTAGACGATGTGGCTCATTCTTCATTGTGATAGCTAGCTGGTTTCGTCTATTAAGATATAAGATATTATATTTTTGTGTTCTAAATATAGCAACTTACAACATTTAAAACTAATTTGTTTTAAAATATAGTAACCTATCCACTGCTCTTTCTTTTTACCTAATTATAACCAGCAAACACGTATACAGAGCTACTAGCTTTCTAGCTAGTAGATACATGGATAGAAGAAATTATTAGGATTTTTAATTTTATCAAAAATACTATAGATTTATCAGTCTGCAGGTGAAAACCGAAAGTTAAAAATACTATAGATTTGCCATCCTGGCACGGAATCTCCAAATCAACCAAATTAGCGTGACACCAAGCGATTGTCACATCCGTGACAGCTAGGGCCTAGGGCCGGGCGTCGGCGGATCATCTTTCTCAGTTATCGGTGATGGTTTTTTGTTGGTAGTTATACAGCATTTAACATTTTTCTATAATTTTTTTAAATGTAAATATATACTTTATCCATTTCAAAATATAACAATTTTTAGCCTTCAAGGTTTGTTCCAAAATATAACAACTTTTACACTAACTTTTTTTTCCAACCAATCATAACCCTCCAACATTCAATTTTTCCACCTATCTTCATTTCTCAACCAATCACAACCTACCCACATTTAACTCTACCTATTTTCATAATACCCTTGTTCAACCCTATAAATCCTTACTCCTTCTATCTCAATTTGATCATCACCTAAAGTTTCTGAGATCTTTTCAAAATGATTATTATCTAATAAGTGTCTCTTCATTTATTTGTGTAAAGAGTAAATGAGCATCATTGAATGCGCTGTATGTAACTAGTCAAGATTAATTTTTATTGGTGCAACTATATGCAATATTTAAACTTTGATGCAATTCACGGGATACGAAATAATATAATACCTTAACCGATGAGAATTAATTATAGAATGATGATGCTTTTGTTGTCCTTGGTCTTTGCATTATTTGCTTAGATGATGATCAAATCGAGATGAAAAAAGTATATTTTAGGACAAAGATAAAATTATATAATTAAAAAATAATTATATTATAATTATAATGTAATAACTACTCTAACTATCTAACTAACTTATATGTAACTACTCTGAAATAAAAAAAAACTTGCATGTATCTTGCTGACTAGCACAGCTCGTCTCCACGCGCGAGGTCGCCGGTTCGATCTTATAGCTTGCACAGCCATGCAAAAAAAAAAAATTCTTCACTCCCCTCACACAAATCTCCATGCAATCTATAGGAAAAAAATGTCAACAGTTTTTTAGCAAATCTGTTTTTTAATACGTGGAAAACACACTTTCCATTACCTTAAAAACTCATGATATCGCTGGTCACCACCAACTACACACCTGGGGGCGTGATAGATTTTTTCTAGTTCATGGTACTGAACTTTTGCTAGTTGATAGTTGTTACACCATAAGTAACCCAAACAAGCTTGCTCTTTTCTCACTTAAAGAAAGAAAAGCAGTTCAGTGCACTCCACGAGTAGTATTATAGTGCAACATGGTTAGATATATAAATATCACTAGAAAGCCAGCGCGCCTGTTGACGCATCCACTACATATCCCATCATGTGTATACCTTATGTATAAGTTCATTGTATATACATATATATATTGTTTCTAAATTTTTATAAATTTGCTTACAAAAGGATTAATTTTTCAAAGAACCTTTTAATGTGATTTTATCTTTCAATGTAACCAATAACTTGTGATATTATAGTGAAATATGTTGTATTTAGAAAAAAAATATTTTTTCTCTTTTTTCTAATGTTGTTTTTCCTCATCTACTTATTTTTCTATTAACGACCAAATCAATCAACCTGTGAAGAAGTAAGATAGAAAATACACAAAAATATTTTAGCAAGTCATTGTGATCAATATGCTGTCATTGCTAATAACGGTGGGTACTAGGTACTCGTGCCCTGGTTATCTATCACAAGTTTAGACGTTCATTTGTTCTCTAGGACTCTCTTCTGTCTTTCCATCTCACACAGTTACTATCTCCCAATTCCATACTCCCTCACATACTCCATTACGCTATGCTATAGCGTGTGATGGGGATAGACGCACCGCATCCGTGTGTATGCACTTAGAATTGCACGTGCCCGGCCGATGCACTAACGTTCGTGGAACTTTATCCCAGAGGATTAGGATCATGCTCTCCGTGTAGAAGCGCCAAGAGAAAGTCATTGCCTCAGTGTTCTTGCCTTCTTTTTTTTTTGTTGGAGCTCGGATTTCTCCGCCCTAGACATCGCCTCAGACTTTCGGAGAGTTTAGATGTAGAGATTTCTATGATTATTTTCTCGATCTATGATTCTTTTCATCAGTTTTTTATCTCTTTTTTTTCTTAAGCTCCCCCGTGAATATTTTAGAAGGTTCTAGATATCACTATTTTAGTTCACATTTGAGAAAATTCTTGATTCCTCCCTTCTTAACTTTTCTCTGTTTCTGGTGCCGTGCAAGTGTTTTTCTTTATTTTTTTACAATCAGTAGTTGCTTACTAGATTTATCTTAAATTTTAAAAATGTTATGTGTTCCAATGATAAATCGGCAAAACTGCCGGGTTGAAAAGGATAGATAGATTGGAAGGTAAGACAGATTGTCTCAATTTCCATACAGTACAATTAAATAAGCTGGCTCGTGTATCACATTCTCAGTAATTATTTGCACTTCACGATCGATCTGACGGTGATTGTACTAACATATATAGTAATACAAAACATCGGGTTGATTATCTCTAAGTGCGATATATACACTCGAGAGTTTCGTTAGATATTCAACACATACATGATACATACGGTCTCAAAGAACACAGTCATGGCAGCGACGCCTCCTCCTCCTCCTCCTCCTTCTCCACTCCACATCGTGGTGTTCCCATGGCTAGCCTTCGGCCACATGATCCCCTTCCTCGAGCTCTCCAAACGGCTGGCAAGGCGAGGCCACGCCATCACCTTCATCTCCACGCCGAGGAACGCCGGTAAGCTTGGCGTCATCCCTCCGGCGCTGTCCGCCCATCTTCGTGTTGTCTCGCTAGACCTCCCGGCAGTCGATGGCTTGCCGGATGGCGCCGAGTCGACGGCCGACGTCCCGCCGGAGAAGGTCGGGCTCCTAAAGAAGGCGTTCGACGGCCTCGCCGTGCCCTTTGCTAGCCTCGTCGCCGAGACGTGCGCCGCCGGCGATGGCGGTAGCATAGCTGCCACTGCCGCCTCCAAGTTCTAGAGGAAGCCAGACTGGATCATACTTGACTTCGCACAGAACTGGATATGGCCGATAGCCGAGGAGCATGAGGTGAGGCTGAGGCCTTGAGCAGTTCAGCCAGTTGACTCATGCTCATCATCTTGAAATCGACACATGCTCAATTATCACCATTTTGCGACTAAAGGACGTGGATTTTCATCCTTCGAGGGAAGATCTTCTCGTTGCTTGCATGTCATTTAAATAGTTATTAAAAAATTTTTTAAAAAATTGACAACATAGATTAATATGAAATAAATCACTCCACAAACATACAATGCCAAATTCGACTTCTACAGGTTGTAACAAAAAAACAAATTAAACTAAAAATAATTATCGTACAATCACAGTTATATTTATTATTTTTGTTACATCTTGTAAAAGTTAAATTTTAATTTACATGTTTGTGGAGTGATATATTTCATATTAATCTATCTTGTTAATTTTTTTAAATTTTTTATGACTATTTAGATGACATGCACGAAACGAGAGGATATCCACTCGAAGGATGAAAACACTTTCCTTACTAAAAGTAGTAATTGTACGTATTCATCGTTTAATTTTTTTTCTTAATTTGTGTTATCTCAAGATCGCATGTGCCATCTTCTCCATCTTCCCGGCGGCCTTGGGAGCCTTCGCTGCCACGAAGCAAGAGAACCTATCTCACCCGCGTACCACCACGGAGGACTACATGGTCCAGCCAGCGTGGATCCCCTTCCCCTCCACCGTTACATACCGGCGGCATGAAGCGGAGTGGATCGCAGCCGGTTTCCGGCCCAACGCCTCCGGTGTGTCCGACGCTGATCGTTTCTGGGAATCAGAGCGCCCCTCCTGCCGGCTCATCGTCTACCGTAGTTGCCCCGAGGCAGAGCCTCGACTGTTCCCGCTCCTCACCAAGCTCTTCGCTAAGCCGACCATCCCCGCCGGCCTCCTCGTGCCTCCCGCTCTTGATGACGACGACGATGTCGGTGCGCACTCCACATCCGACCAGCCCTTCAGCCAGTGATGCAATGGCTCGACAAGCAGCCAAACAAATCCGTCATCTATGTTTCACTCGGGACTGAGGCACCTATCACAGCAGACCACATGCGTGAGCTCGCGCTTGGACTAGAGCTCGCTGGTGTGCGCTTCCTATGGGCATTCCGTCGTCCGAGTGGCATCGGCTGCCACGGCGACGGCGACGACGACGACGACGACGGCATGCTCCTCCCGAGCGGGTTCGAGCCACGTGTTGCTGCGCGTGGCCTAGTGTGCACAGGGTGGGTACCGCAGGTGCGCATGCTAGCGCATGGCGCAGTGGGCGCATTCTTAACACATTGCGGCTGGGGTTCCACCGTGGAGAGCTTCCACTTTGGTCAGCCACTGGTGATGCTCCCTTTTGTCGCCGACCAGGGCCTGATTGCACAGGCGGCGGCGGCAATGGGGGTAGGTGTGGAGGTGGTCAGGAACTATGACGATGGCTCGTTCTGTAGGGATGATTTTGCAGCGGCGATACAGCGGGTGATGGTGGAGGAGGAGGGGAAGGAATTGGCACGCAAGGCCATAGAGTTGCGCGGCATCCTCGGGGATAGGGTCCGGCAGGAGATGTACCTTGATGAGCTCGTCGGCTACTTACAGTGCTACAAATGACCATTGCTCACCATGCTCTCGAGTCTATCACTCTATCATGAATGGCTATGTTCTTGTGCCTACAATGGACAAATGTATTTTCACATCTTAATAAACTTCTAAAAAACATTAATGCATAATAAAACAGATCTAATTAAGGTCAGACTTACCCCGCCAATAACATACTTATCAGTTATGTTGAATGGCATGAGAGTAAGGTTTGATCATACATCAATTAGTTTTTTTTAAAAAACAACTCTCACAAGACAGTATGATACTTTGTATTGATATAGAAGTAAAAAAAGTACAAGTTTATAGCCCTGGGAGGGTATAGCTAGCAAATAGGAAAAAACAGCCACACCATGCATCTACAACGTAATCCTCACTGCTGAAGAGCAAAACAGGAACACAACACCCATAAGGGAACGGATCTTCAAACGAGGCCTCCAAGGAGGATACGATGCCGAGAGCGTTGCCGCCGCCCATTCTAAAGGTTCAGGACGTGGTTTTCACCTGGGACATCCATCATGGAGAGAAGGAGAGATTCCGCGACAATGCCCCAAGGGGGATGCGGCGCCCACAAGCGTCACCATTGTTGGCCCAAACATGCTAGACTTTCACCTGTAATCTTCATGCCCTCCCATGCCGACATGCACCTGGCAATATTAACGGTCACCACCAACTAGCGCCTTGCCGCCGACCAGCCATCAAGTTGGAGTGCAACATCTGGTACTCTCAACTCCATCCACATAATTGGGTTGGAGAGGGAGAGGGTGAGAAAGAAGAGTGAATTGCATGTCCCCTGCACTAACCGCCCGACGAGGCCATCTTGTGGCAGCAAGGTGCCACTGCAACATGTATAGCATTTGTGAAGAGTCCGCCACATGCCTCAACGTCCACCTCACAACGTTGCCACCACGTCAGCAATGCTGCCCACCTCGCCACCACCTCAAGCCGCTAGTCCGTCTCGCCGTCACCTTACCCCGTTGCCGCTTGCCATAGTCGGATCTCCTCCACGGTAGCACCGCGTCCCAATCCCAAGCCACTACCAACCCTACTGTTGTCGCCATGTCATCATCCCGATGGCACCAGCCACGCCGCTCCGGCCTCCCGTCAGCCTCCCACAACCGGCCTCTCGACGACCTCCCACCCGGTCCGCGTCGTCACCGAAGCTCAACAGCCCTCGTCATGAGCCTCCTTCGAGCACCAAGAATCACGCACCCTCACCTCTACAGCAGCAACAGAGCATCCCCACCACTACTGGTTTTGTTGCCTTCCTCGCCTTGAGCAATCCTGCCTACGCCGCTGGTTGTCCTCAAGCTCGTGTCGGCCTCCCGTTGGCGAACTGCTGGCAAAATCCAGAAGCCAGCTCACCAGATCCATCCTCCTAGAGTAGATCTGGCCCTCCATGATCCACTGCCGCAGGTGAAAATGGTCACGGAAATTCCCGATTGACCGAGCGTTGTTTTCGTATAAGGGATACCATTTTCGACTGTTATCATTTTTGGCTATATATAAATTTTGTTTTCTCTAATTTCTTTCTGCATTGTATTGATGTCAACGCTGGGTAGTTTAAATGATAAATATGGTCAATTACCGATCGATCGAGCGTCGTTTCCAAACAGATGCTACCGATTCCGATCTTTTCCTACCGTTTTCACCCCTAGCCGCAAGTCCCTGTCATTGGAAGCTAAGCACGGCTGTCACCGCCGTGCCACTTTGTCGATCCTTGCTATGGTGCCATTGCCTCTCTCCCGCATCAGATCTGGGTACTCCGCCTCGTCATCATGCCGTCACCGTGGCTCTCCACCATGAGTCGGGGATGCTTCTCATAGCGTTGCCTCACGCCCCCAAACTCGCCCACGCTAGATCTGGAGCTCACTGCCGGCGTGAGCCTCGCTGTTGTCGTCCTAGATCGTTGAACGACTTACTGGCAGCTTGCTTTGGCAGCGGCAAGGCAGAGGAGTGGGGAGATGGGTGGTGGCGTCGGCTAGAGTTTGCCGCCACCCAAGTCGCTTGTCACGGGGGGCCTTAGCTTGAGACAGGAATATAGTTTTTTTTTTCAAAAATAGCTGAACTATACTAGGCTGATGGACCTCTGAACCTGGCTGACACGGATGCCTCACTTTCCCTCTACATGTATGTTAAAAGAGGACAGAAGATACTTTCAAGAAAATTGGTTTTATTTGACATGGCACAATTGGAATAGACTAGCAATTCTAACATGAAAATAAACGACAAAAATAAAAATAGAGCAGTTCTCGTATTTGTTACGCATGTCCCAGAAAACTCAAGAATGCTAATTCACGCATTCCCAAAAGCGAGTTCGTGCGCGCTCCCGACTACGTCATGATAAGCACCAGTTAGGGCTACGGTTAGGGTTTTTTGGGTAGNGGTGGGGGAGGGTGGCGCTGGGGAGGGAAAGTGGGGGGAGGGCTTAGAGGGATGGTTGGGGAGGCAGCGGACCGACGGTGGGTGGTGAACAAGGGCAGGCATCGAGACGGTGGCGCCGCCACCGGAGCCGCGGGTCGGCAATGAGCAGTGGGCGTTGGGCCGGTGTTGGTGGTGGGGGCAAAGCAAGGCAAAAGGGAGGGGGGAGGAGGCTAGTTGGGTAGAGCCACATCGGCATGGTGATGCCTTTTGGCGCCGGTGAGGCCCGAGCAACAGCACGGTGGGGGGAGGCAGTGCAGAAAGAACGTACCTGATGTGTTAGAGCGAGCTCGCCAAAGGAAGGAGGAGGCTCGCTGGATAGGGTCCTTCTCCAGAGGAAGGCTGCTTGACTGCCTCCCCTCTTCTCACTAGTACAGATCCTATCATCTGTGATGGACTCAATTATGCCTGGACTACTTGGGCCGTCAGAACAAAGTCATCTCAATCGGGCCTAAATTTGCACCGTTGTAGATGTACTCGTACAGTCATACTCTAGGCCCAAGTACATATAGCCCATCACCGATGACACTCATCTGTGATGGATACAGATTTAAGCCCGATTGAGATGACCTAGCATATCTCAATCGGGCCCATCTACAGAGCTCGTCACAAATAAGGGTCATCGGTGACGGGCTCCAAAGATGGCCCGATTGAGATGGCTTTAAAGCCCGTCACCGATGACTCATATCTGTGTCGGGCTTTTATTGATGCCCGTTAGAGATAACTGTGCGCTCATTAGAGATGTCTGTTCATTGGCCCGATTGAGATATATTTTGCACACTATAAAGAGACCACCCAACTGTTGTCTGAAGTTATCCCATTATTCACGATTTTGGTGGGAGGTTCAAGGGGGCGAATTTTTGTGATTTTTTCCAAAGAAAAACAGAAAAATCTTAGAAGTAAGTAAAAAGGTAGTAATAATTTTTTTTAATTTAGTAGTATGTTAACTAATATTTCATTAAATTTTGCAGGGATGGATCGAAGTTGGATGAATGCGACAACTTTGAAACGTCATTGCAAGGAGTATAGAGATGACGTTTTAAGTTTTATGAACGTTGCGGAGGAGGATAGTAGAAGAAGAAATAACAAATACATGTGTTGTCCATGTAGAGATTGCAAGAATGATATTATGTTTAGCGGAGAGGAGGTACACTCTCACTTGATACAACGGGGATTCATGAAGGGCTACACATGTTGGGTGAAACATGGAGAGCAAGAATCGGGTAGTGGTGTAGCTGCAGACAGAAGTGGTGCAGACAATCATGAAGATGAAGATGAGCATGACATGTTTATACCATCTCCATTGGGCGGTGAAATGGTTGATGTGGATCCTGATATGCTGCAAGAGATGTTACGTGACGTTGAGGAGCAAGCTCACAACGAGAGAGATTCCATGAAGTTCAACAGGTTGGTCAGTGACTCCGAGACACCTCTATATGCCGGATGCAAGGCAAAGCACACCAAATTGTCAGCTACCTTGGACCTAATGAAGCTGAAGGCAAGTAGTGGATGGACAGACAAGAGTTTTACAGAACTTTTGGGAATATTGAAGGTCATGCTTCCTGAAGAGAACACATTGCCCGAGACGACATATGAAGCAAAGCAGGTTTTGTGTCCCCTGGGGTTAGAGGTCCGTAGAATTCACGCTTGTATAAACGACTGTATATTGTACCACAAGCAATATGCGGACCTAGATGCTTGTCCTGTATGCAAGGCTTCTCGATACAAGCGAAAGAAAAGTGCGGGGGAGGGAAAGAAGTCAAAGCGGGGTGGTCCGGTGAAGGTTGTGTGGTATCTACCTATCATTGATCGTTTCAAGAGAATATTTGCCAACCCCAAGGAAGCAAAGTTAGTACGTTGGCATGCCGAAGATAGAATGATGGTTTGCTAAGGCACCCTGCGGATTCGATTCAATGGAGGAATATCGATCGAATGCACAAAGACTTTGCTGCCGATCCCAGAAACATGAGGATATGTCTGTGTACGGATGGCATGAATCCTTTCGGAGATATGAGCAGTTCTCACAGCACTTGGCCCGTTCTTATTGCGAACTATAACCTCCCGTCATGGTTGTGCTTGAAAAGAAAATATATTATACTGTGCTTGTTAATCCAAGGTCCGAAACAACCGGGCAATGATATCGATGTGTTCTTGGAGCCTGTTATCGATGATCTTGAGATTCTTTTGAAAGAAGGTGTGGAAACCTGGGATGCATATGGTCAGGATAACTTCAAGCTACGAGTTCTATTGTTCTGCACCATTAACGACTATCCTGCACTAGGTAATCTTTTTGGACAAACCGTGAAAGGAAAAAAGGCTTGCTCTGACTCTATGGAACATACACGCAGTAGGTGGCTGAAGAAATCAAGAAAGATGGTTTACATGGGTCATAGGAGATGACTCCCGCTACGCCACGCCTTTAAAAGAAAGAAGAAAATTTTCAACGGTCGGAGAGAACTTGAAAGTGCTCCCAAGGATTTGTCTGGAGACGAAGTCCACGACATGGTCAAAGACATAACTAATGAGTTTGGGAAGAAAAGAAAACGTGGCAAGGCAAATGATAAGGGTATGTGGAAGAAAAAAATCTATATTTTGGCGGCTACCATACTGGAAAGACCTTGAGGTCTGGCATTGTATTGATCTAATGCACGTAGAGAAGAACTGCTGCGATAGTTTGCTTGAGCTTCTGCTTAATATGCCTGGAAAGACAAAGGACGGGTTGAATGCTCGCCAAGATCTGCAGGAATTGAACATTCGCAGTGAGCTTCAGCCTGTTACGGAAGAAGAGACAGAAAGAGTGTATCTCCCACCAGCTTGCCACACATTGTCGAAGGATGAGAAAATCGCAATGCTATCATGCCTGGCTGATATTAAGGTTCCTTCGGGCTATTCAGCAAGGATCAGTAAGTACGTTAAATTGGAGGATCTAAAACTGGTTGGAATGAAGTCTCACGATTGCCACGTCTTGATCACACAGATCTTACCAGTTGCTATCAGATGCATTCTACCACCCAAAGTCCGTTACACAATCCAACGGCTTTGTGCCTTCTTCAATGCAATCGGTCAGAAGATTATAGATCCCGAAGATCTAGATAAGATGCAGGCTGATATTGTCAATACCCTATGTCACTTAGAGATGTATTTTCCACTGTCTTTCTTCGATATCATGGTTCATCTCCCTGTTCATCTAGTGAAGCAAACAAAACTATGTGGTCCAGCTTTTCTAAGGGAGATGTACTCGTTTGAGAGGCATATGGGAGTTCTTAAGTCGTACGTTCCAAATAGAGCAAAACCGGAGGGAAGCATCATTGAAGGGTATACGACGGAGGAGGTTATTGAGTTCTGCATCGATTACATGGCCAAGACTGATCCTATCGGAGTTCCTGCATCTTGCCACGAAGGAAGGTTGGCAGGCCTTGGCACAATAGGCAGAAAAAGAATTGTACCCGATCAGGTATCTTATGCGCAGGCTCATTTCGCTGTGCTACAACATATGGCCGAAGTAACTCTATACTTTGAGGAGCATCTAGCGAAGGTCCGACAGGAGAACATGGGTCGATCAGATATGTGGATCAACAGAGAACATAGTACTCGCTTCAACGAATGGTTCAAGAATCGTATCGCATGGTCGAACGAGGGCCCAAGTGAGATAATACGAAGGTTGGCAAGGGGCCCAAGCTGGGATGTCGACACATGGCAAGTGTACGATATCAATAGATACACATTCTACACTGTCAAACAAGATGACAAAAGCACAGTGCAGAACAGTGGAGTCCGTATAGATGCATATCAGGATCAAGCTGGATCGAACACATACTATGGCCGCATAGAGCAGATCTGGGAGATGAACTACAGGAGCTTCAAAGTCCCTTTGTTTCATCGCAACTGGGTGAATATCCGCACTGGAGTTAAGTCGACAGGGAAGAATTCACTTTAGTGGACCTGGCCAAGGTTGGATACGCGGACAAACCATTCGTCCTAGCGAAGCAGGTCGAGCAGATTTTCTATATACAAGACCCCGCAAACAAGAAGCTGCACGTCGTTAGGGATGACAAACGAAGAATTGTTGGGGTTGACAACGTCGTCGATGAGGAAGAATATAACCAGAATCTTCATGTGAGACCTCAGATCGACCTTGACGATGATCCCAAAGACGAAGTGGCATACGCTCGTTCTGATCATTCGGAAGGCATATCCTTGTAAACAGAGTCTTCGTAGTACTGTAATTTGCAAATTGATATAAGTAATGAAGTATTTTGTACCAGTGCCTTATGATCTGCATATTTTAATTTCATATGGTTTTTAAAATTTAATAGCAAATTTACACTGTTTAAATAAGGCATAGGTTAATTATAATAATTTTTTAAAATTTAATAGCAATTTTAAACTAATTTAATAAGGCATATTTTAATTTAACAGAAATTTTACACCATTTAAAAATGTAATAGCAATTTTAAATCGGGTATAAGTTAATTATAAATGATTTTATAACTTAAATATCATTATTAAATACAATTAATAAGGAATATTTTAGTTCTATAGTGGGATGAGCTTATCTCTATCGGGCATATAAATAATGCCCGTCAGAGATGAGGTTATCTCTATCAGGCGTAGTAGTTCTGCCCGTCACGGATGTATGTCATCCGTATCGGGCTTGTTAGTTATGCCTGTCATGGATGTGTGTCATCTGTATCGGGCTTGTTATTTGTGCTCGTCACGGATGTGTGTCATCCGTATCGGGCTTAGTACTTGTGCCCGATGGTGATGACCTACGACTAGGTTTTCTACCGATCCAGATCTGACTCTAAGTCTCACTTTCACTCCTTCACGTCGTTGCCTCCTCCCTCCAAGTGCCTCCTCACCGACCACCGCCGCCTCCTCCTTCTCGCCATCGGCGCCTCCTCGCCGCCGCCATCCTCTCCTTGACACCGCCACTGCCTCCTCGCCGCCGACTCCTCGACGCCGTCCTCCTCCTTGACACCGCCGCCTCCTCGACGCCGTCCTCCTCCTCGCCGCCGACGCCTCCTCAACGCTGCCGTCCTTCTTCTTTCCCATTTCCGGCCACGGTTTAAGGTCAGTAAAGTTCGATTTCACTGATTTTGATTTGTTCTACTATTCAGTATTCACACTTGCTTAATTGGTAGGAAACTGGAATTTACAGAAGTTAGTATGCCATAGTCCATATATTGCTTAGTTTGTAGGAAGCAAGATGGGGCAACAATATTTGAAGATTGTTTAGTTACATTCATCGAAAGGGAATTCTTCCTGCAAGTTAAGGATCGGGACATCATCGCTCGTTGTTAAAATATCAAACATCGAATATATTCATAGTATTTCATAACATATTACAATTAGTATATTAGTATTAATATAGTATACAATGAATTATTAATTTATACTATAGTACATTGCATGAATTAGTACTATAGTATTAATACTATAGTATACTATACTATAGTATATTTGTATGAATTATTAATTTATGCAATTACTATTCAAAGGTTGTTATGCTTTTCTTCCTCCGCCTTTTATAATATTATTTGATACTTGTGCACTTGATGGATAAGAACAGACCATCTACACTTGTCTTTTTATTTGAGAGAGTTCATGATGTCCTCTTCGTGTCACTATTACCCTGTTATGCTTTGTCCTCTTCCTGGCACTATTACCCTGTGATGATTTCTTGATAAATGGCCAGTGATGAATGCTTAAGAACAGACCATCTACACTTGTTTTTTTTTTTTGGGAACTACACTTGTTCTTTTTTCGTACAAACAGCCGGCCTCCACTTGTTCTTTTTTTGGGGAACTACACTTGTTCTTTTTTGCATAAAAACAGACCATCTACACTTGTTCTTTTTTTTTGGTACTTCACTTGATCTTTTTGCATAAGAACAGACCATCTACACTTTCTTCTTTTTCAGAATAGCAGACCATCTACACTTGTTTTTTTTTGGAAACTACACTTAATCTTTTTTTGCATAAAAACAACCCATCTACACTTGTTCTTTTTTTTTGGCACTACACTTGTTCTTTTTTTGGGGAACTACACTTGTAAATGATTGTAATTGATGCACAATTTCTAAGCAAAATTGAGGCCATATCTTAACCTTAGCATAAGTTATATACACAACCAAAATAAGTTTTTCTATAAATTTTTTTAACTTTCTTGCCATACAACAGTTATATAAAAAATGTCGCAGCAAGGCGAACCCATGTCAGCGACTACTAGTGGGACAACATCGAGCTGGGCTCCTAGGACCCAGAATAAGATCCCTAAGGAAGTGTACACCATAACAGAGGTGGACGATCTGAGATTTCCGACGGCTCTTGCGAAAGCTGTCAAGAAGTTCTCAATGATATGCGGAGTCCTCGGGAGGCGGAACTTCACCATTTTGAAGGACCACATCGATCTGGTCCCACAGGAAGAAAAAGATGAGGCCTGGAAGCAGTTCAAGGAAAGCTTCAAATACCCCCCAGAGGCCGAGGCAAGACTCAAGCGACAGGCTATCCGCAAGATGGGCAACTTGTGGAAAAATTTCAAGACCACGTTGGTCACCGACTACGTCCTCAACCCCGCCCAGCCAGAACCATTCGGGAAGTACCCGTTCATCTTACGGGTCGTGTGGGAAGAGTTCCATGTCGCAAAATCAACCCCTGAGTCTCGGGCAAAAAGCGAGGCCTATAGGAGGTTGCAGGCAAAAAACCTTCACCTGCACCGGCTTGGCACCGGAGGCTACGTCGGGAAGTAGCACGAATGGGTCAAGGAGGATGAAGCTACTACAGAATCTAACACACCGCCAGTTCTTGCTGATATCCCGACCACCCGAGCAAGGAACTGGGTAAGGGCGAGGGTGAAGAAGAATAGTGATGGAACACTTACGTTCCCAAATCCCGAAGATCAAGCGGTGTACCAGAAAATCGTAAGTACCGCACGTAGAGTATGTTTCGTTAGGTTGTATCGTACTCTTGATTAAATTCGTCCTAACTGTATCGCAGGTCGAGATGACTGCTGAGAGACAGGCCTTCGAAGAGGTCTGCTCACAAAGATGCAAGAATGACATCCTCACGAAAGCGTTTGGATGCGAAGAACACCTTGGACGGACAAGGGGCATTGGCTCTAATGTTCCATGGAAGCTTGGGTTTCCCCAATACGCGTGGCAGTACAGGAAGCACAGGCTTTCAAAGGCGCAGAAAGATGCATGCCTTAAGGAACAACTTCAGGACGAGATTAGAAACGAGCTCCGAGAAGAGTTCGATTCGAAGTTGTTACAAGTGGAGGCTTGGGTGGAGGCACTCCTCAGGGAAAGCGAGCCTGCTGCCGCTCCCATAGTAGAAACGAGCCTCACGCAGAGACGTAGCAGCTGCGCATCTACTGGGGCGACGGCACAAGAAACACCAGCCCCCACTGCGGTGGGCCACATAACGGTAAAACCAACACAAAACGTATATGTTCTCTTAGCAGCACAGTACATTATAACATATTATAAAGACACGTATGAATCTATTGCAGGGACCCACATCGTGCACCCTAGTCATTAGGGTGACAAAAGACTTTGCAATTCCTGCCGTAGAGGGTCTTGCGTTCAAGCCCACGCCGAAGACCCGAGTGCATGGGGGGCAGCTGCTAGCCGGCCATGCCAAAGTTCAAGTGGACATGGTGAAGCCCGATTGGGTTGGCTTCACTCTCTCGCACCCACCAAATGACGAGGTTCTGACCCTTGGAGCTGCACGTGGGACCTTTATCCAATGGCCCAAGCAGAACATTCAGATAAATATAACTCCTAGGCCAGCACCAAGTGCTCGTTCGGCGCCGCCGCCGCGTCCCCCTCCAGCTCTTGTATCTGCCCCTCCTGTCGTTGAAAAAGGAGATCAAGATCTCCAATTGCAGTATGATACAGATTTTGGGGATGACGGACAAGAGGTCAGCAGCAGAGCGCACCTCCCCCCAGTCTCCAAAAAAAGAAAGAGGGCGACATCTTCTCCACCCAAGCTTGGATCACGCAAAAGAGTTGCTGGAAGGGGGAGAGGAAAAGGAAATGTGGAAGGGCCGCTTCTGGCTCCAAAGAAGCTAGATCTTGGCAAGGCGCTATCAGCTCCTCCTAAAGAATTCACATTAGGCATGCCATTGGTCGGAGACGACGCCTTATCGAAGATGGGCCCTGCATGCAAGGTGTTGCACGGGTACTACATGGAGAGGTCCAACGCAAGGAGAAAGCATAGAGAGACCTCCATGATGGACCAGCACGATAGACAGCCGTTCCTCGGCCCTGAAGCCTTTATCGCCGTAGACTTTCAAAATCTATGGGACCTCTACAGGGTGCGAGCGGTCGACACCAACCTCCTTAAGTGTTACTTCTTGTAAGTATTCTTGTGTACGAGATATGGTAATAACTATCCTTGTATTACGCTTACCCGGATTTTTGTCTTGCTTCTAGGTTAACTTGGAAGCATGTCCATCATAATGCTCCCCATGTTGCCTTACTCGATCCAAGTGTCGTCAACGAGACAACTATGAACTACGATCGAGCCAACATGGTAGAATATATCAAGGACTGCTTATGGTCTCGTCAAGACAAGGACTTCATTATGTGTGCCTACTCTAAACAGTAAGCGTGTACCCTACTTAGAATCAAATGGGCGACACATATAGCTTTAGTATTTAACTTGCAATTTATTAATGTCACAGTCGTCATTGGATTCTCCTGGTCATAGTGCCGAAGTGGAGTTTGGTATACTACCTTAACTCCAGTATCAAAAACGAAATATACGATTGGTCGGTGATCGAAGCTGCCTTGAACGATGCCTGGGACCAATACGTGGCAAAAGGCGGGAGGCATAAGGAAGGGCATCCCACACTCGGTCACAAAAAGGACTTTCCAATACATCAACAAGTTGGCGACCAGTGTGGGTTCCACGTTTGCCATAACATGAGGAGCCTCGTAGACAAGGTGACATTGCTCGACCTTGAGGTGTGTGCTTCAGTTGTTTATATACATTAGAGAGGAGATAGCACGATTCATACTAACTTCCCAAGTATGTAAACTAACTTGGCGCCTCACATGCAGGAAAAACTTTCGGCGATTTCGGAAAACAACTTCGATATCATTAGAGAGGACATAGCACAATTCATACTAGATGATCTCCTGTCGCCGAAAGGAATGTTTAGAGTAAAGTCCTAGCCGAAAGAAATGCTTTTGCGACAAACATTTGATTTTTGTAAATATTCTTTGTAATACAATTCTGCACGTTCTTCTGTATATATTTGCATTTCTTAATTACATATAAACTTGTTTCAATTTATAACTCAGTTTTATAGGATTTGATACATGTCGGCGGTTTGGAGAGCAAAAAATGGATGTGAATGACATATATATGTGAATGGGTCTGTGGATGTTAATGTATATATATGAATTGGCTGTGAATTGGCTATGAATATCTGATGAAATGCTGGAATATGCACTGAATATGGTTGCTGGGATTGTCATTTTTTGCAGTGGGCATGGCTAGCAAAGGCCTGAGGCTAGCCAAAAAAACAAATTTTATTTTTTTTGCTGACTTGCTCATCCCTGACGGGCATTTTAATAATGCCCGAAAGAGATACTCATCCGTGACGGGCTCCATACAAAGCCCGATAGGGATATAGACATCCCTGATGGGCTCCTAATCTAAGCCCGATAGAGATAAGTCATCCGAACCAGGACTATTTTGACTTAACAGGTGGGGTCAAACCTATCGGTAACGGGCTCTTTCGAAAAGCCCGTTAGGGATGGTAGTCATCGGTGACAGACTGAGTAGTTTGCCCGATTGAGATTAGTCATCCGTGACGGGCTCCTACCCAACCTGGTTTGACTTGTATTGCTTGGTCAATCTTATCTATGACGGGCTACATTGTTAGGCCCGATTGAGATAACGTCCATCCGTGACAGCCTTGTGCTCGATTGAGATAGTTTCTCACATCACTGACTTTTGGTCAGTGATGGGGGCCCTACTCGATAGTGATGATGGTTAATGCCCGTTAGAGATAGCCGATCCCGCGCTAGTGTCTCCGTCGGAGGAGCTCACTAGTGGAAGGAGGAGCAGGCTCGTCAACAGACTGTCGCTGGTTCCGTTGTCGGAGGAGAGCCGCCCATCACCGTTGTCGCTCCGTGCCTCCGCTCCGCTCTCTCTGCTCATGTTGTGTGGGTAGAAATGAGGGAAAGAGATAAGGATGAGAGAGAAGAGAGGAGAAGGTAGAGAGAGGGGAAAGTGGGCCGTCGGGTGGGCCGTGCGCGCGACTTAATCCGCCGGGGTGCGCTCTAACTAGGAGACCCCTAGAAAACCACTCTAAAAATTGGGGCCAGGTTAATGTTGAAAATTGCAACGGTATGATATTTTAGGGTTTAATAATCTTCAATTATGAAGTTCAATATGGTCGATGACAAAGTTTTAAAATTTAGGTTTATTTTTATAATCTTATAAAAACACAGTATTGTAAAATGAGTCTTTTTCCTCAAATATATTGATATAATTAATATATACTTGCTAGATGTAACTTAATTAGAAGTTTGACTTCAGCACATAATTGTAGAGCATAGCTATTAGCGCACAACTACGCAACAGCGAAGCATGCATTCCCCTTAAGAATCTGGTAAATGACTAGAAGCGACGAAATATTATAACCAATTATGTCACATGCAACGTGCTAATATTTTAAGAGAAACATGGTGATGAGGAAAAAAAAGGCATCCTTGCAGTTGCAGTGACGGAGGGAACAGGATAAATGGCGTATCTATAATATTTTCTAAAACAAATTTATTTTCGGGGGAAAAGTTTTTACTAAAAAATCCTATCACTACATGCATCCTGATATATTAATTGAACATGAGATACTATGATGTACTAAACTGTACATAAAAATATGATATCTTCTGATACCTCCCAACCAAAGTACCGTGAAATACTATTTTTTAAGGTTTCCTAAATAATATAGTTGCTGGCCTGCAATGTTTGTATATCTCATTTTTAATGGTATTCGATTTTAAACAAATATTCCAAGTACTCACACCTCCACCACCATATGGGACATACTTTTTCAATACGATCAGAAGCAAAATTAGAATTTCAAAGTGTATAGTTAAGATCCTTTGCAGCACCATACCTATACTGCTCACTAATAGAACCACATGCCAGTGAGCAGTATTGCAGTGCGCTAGTGCAAAGGACATATGCCCCAAAGCTGTATAGGAACCGGAGACGAGTCACCAGTCGCCCCCATCGCCAGATCCTACACTCCACACATGTAGGGGTAAATTACGTCGATGTTTAACAACAGAGATATCATTGGAATATCAAACTGATCATTATCGTACGACCTGCAGCCCTGATCACCAAATCATACGTACGACAACTACAATCATTAAACAAATCACCCTCGTGGATCGCGCGCATTCTCTCTCCATGATTACATTTCACCAATCTTACAGTACACACACACACACATATGTAGCAATATATAACGTCGTAGTATTACCATCATCAGATATCCTAATCTTTCCAAGAATCCGGCCATGGCAACGACCACAGAGGCGGCGCCGGTGCAGGCTGCTGCTGCTGCTGCTGCTTCTTCTTCTTCTTCTCCGCTTCACATTGTGGTGTTCCCATGGCTGGCCTTCGGCCACATGATCCCCTTCCTCGAGCTCTCCAAGCGGATAGCCAGGCGCGGCCATGCCGTCACCTTCGTCTCCACGCCGAGGAACGCAGCTAGGCTGGGCGCGATCCCTCCGGCGCTGTCCGCCCACCTCCGCGTCGTGCTGCTGGATCTCCCGGCCGTCGACGGCCTGCCGGAGGGCGCCGAGTCGACGGCCGACGTCCCGCCGGATAAGGTCGGGCTTCTCAAGAAAGCGTTCGACGGCCTCGCCGCGCCGTTCGCCGGCCTTGTCGCCGAGGCCTGTGGCGCTGCTGGCGACGGGGAAGCCGCCGCTGCCACCGCTGGGTTTTCGAGGAAGCCTGACTGGATCATACTCGACTTCGCGCAGAACTGGTTATGGCCGATTGCTGAGGAGCATGAGGTGAGCCCGAGAAAACGACACGTGCTTAATTAATTAATTCCCATTTGCGAGTAGACTACAAACGATGAGGCAGCACAAATGAGAAGGCAAAACTACAATAGAAAGTCACATATACGTCATTATAAGATGACAGTTTTGGTGGCTCGTTAATAACACAAGGACGACCCATATGTCAGTACGCTTAGCTGAGTAAATGGGCAGAGTGGGCCACATGCATGTTTAGCTATACAGCTATACTGGGCCGAGCTTTTGCACCAATAGCATATATACCCACGAGCACAGAATTGGAACATCCCTAATTCCAGTCTCTCATCAGGTTTTAAACTTTTAAGGTTATATAGCACACATAAAGATGTAAATGGATCGACCCATGAACTTACTTATAGATCAAATAAATAGGTAACCCGTAGATTTTTATATTGTGACCCGACTTGTCGCAGCTAAGAATATAAGTGGATCGACCCGTAAACCCACTTATAGACCAAATTAATAGGTAACTTGCGTCTATAAGTGGGTTCGCGGGTTGATCAACGCATCCCTGTCACACATACATATGGAACAATATAAGCACGAAAAAGGGAGGGACACTTACAAAACTTCAGGAACCTAGCTAACTAATAGAAAACCATTTCTATCTTCTGTGTCTTGCAAGATCCCATGCGCCGTTTTCTTCATCGTTCCAGCGGCTATTGTGACCTTCGTCGGCCCGAAGCAAGAGAACCTCGCTCACCCACGCACAACGACGGAAGACTACATGGTCGCGCCACCGTGGGTTCCCTTCCCCTCCACCCTCGCCTATCGGCGCCATGAAGCAGAGTGGATCGCTGCTGCGTTCCGGCCTAACGCCTCCGGAGTGTCCGACGTTGATCGCTTGCAAGAAATGGAACGCTCCTGCTGCCGCCTCATCGTCTACCGCAGTTGTCCCGAGGCAGAGCCACGGCTGTTCCCGCTCCTCAACAAGCTCTTCGCTAGGCCGGCCGTCCCCGCCGGTCTCCTCCTCCCCGCCGACATTGTTGATGGTGACGATGCCGCCCCAAACACCACCTCTGACCTATCCTTTGCGTCGGCAATACAGTGGCTTGACAAGCAGCCAAGCAGATCCGTCATCTATGTTGCGCTCGGGAGCGAGGCACCAATCAGAACAAACCATGTGCACGAGCTCGCACTTGGACTAGAGCTCGCCGGTGTGCGCTTCCTCTGGGCGCTCCGCCCTCCGATCGGGGTGAACAGCCAGATCGCCGCCGAGCTCCTCCCAAGCGGGTTCGAGTCGCGTGTTGCTGCACGCGGCATGGTGTGCACAGAGTGGGTTCCACAGGTGCGTGTGCTTGCACATGGCGCAGTAGGCGCATTCCTAACGCACTGTGGCTGGGGCTCCACCGTGGAGAGCCTACGCTTTGGTCATCCTCTGGTGATGCTACCTTTTGTCGCCGATCAGGGCCTGATCGCTCAGGCAATGGCTGCGAGGGGAATAGGTGTGGAGGTGGCTAGGAACTACGACGACGGCTCGTTCTACAGGGATGATGTTGCGGCGGCAGTTAGGCAGGTGATGGTGGAGGAGGAGGGGAAGGTATTGGCAAGAAAGGCTAAGGAGTTGCACAGCATCCTCGGAGATAGGGCACGGCAGGAACAATATCTTGATGAGTTCGTCGGCTATTTGCAGCGCTACAAATGACCGTTAATTGCTCTCTTGATGCACTCAAGACTATCCTATGTTGCATCAAGACTGTCCTGTGTTTATATGTTCTCGTGCCTATATTGTACTTCATCGTAATTAAGGTCACATTTACTTCAATGATAATGTTATTATCTTGTGATTCGTTATTTTCGATGACTCGTGATCTGTTAAATTGAAGGCCATGGAATTGTACTTCGCCAAAATACGCACCTCGATGATGTTAGGAAACGATCGGCATATAAACGATGAAGAACAACAGATCAATTACAGAAGACACGAGATTTTAACGTGGAAAACCCTTCTAAGAAAGGAGAGAAAAAACCACGGGCGCCAGCCAGCAAATCTTCACTATATCAGATGAGGTTACAAAAAAGACCGAACCGACGGCTTACAAGAAGTATATATATATAAAGATGAAACCCTAAAAGTTGGCGATCCATACTGCGGGGGCCTTCACTTCGCTCCGTCCGAAGTTGGCCTTTATATGTGTGTAAATGAATTTGGATTACAACTCAACAGATGAAACCGCTGAGCATGCATGCACGACAATGATCCAAGCGTGCTGCCAAATGTAAGCCTCAGGGCAGTCGTTCTGTGGATGGCCTTGAGCTGTCCACACTACCACGTGTTCCCTTTTCTGATGCAAATCTTGTACATTTCTATGCTCTTCTTCACCACCATATGTAGTTCTTCCTTTTATCGCTTGTCACTTCTTCCTGCTGTCATTTGTTTCTCCCCTCAGGTTTATCATCAGTACAATAAAACCATTCTTTGATGGGACGATTTGTTTAGAGGGAAAGGAAGAGAGAGAGAGATCGAGGCAATACACCAAGTGTTCTCTATTAAATCCCTTTGACCCACAAAAGGTACACTTGCTTGTTGTAGCATGGGGTGATGGCGCATACAGGAGGCATGTTTCAACGATGTCCGGGTGCGGGCCCTGTGCCCCCCCCAATCGGCAACGCCTCCCCTCCTATCAGTACTAGGTAGGTGCAAGGGCAGACCATGTGGAGGATATTGAAGACACTCAAGACGTCAGCTCTGGCCGTTCACGAGCACCGCCACGCATTGACTCTCGACTAGCGATTTCTTGGGTGGCGACGAGCTGGGTGTGCTGTCTCGCTTTGTCCTCCGGGTAGCTGTTCCGGGTGTGGGCAGCGCCGAATCAGGTGTGCTGCCACGCCGGCTCTCGGGCAATCATTCCATGGGTGTCCCCAAACCGGATGTGTCGCTCTGTGTTCTTTCAGTAGATATAAGTCTTGTATGTCTTCACATTTTTTTTTTTGGCTTTATCCTTGCTTGTGCTTCGTCTAACCGCTCTTTGACAGGCCAAGAGAGTTGGACCGATGCATGGACCTCTATCCTGGCACTACAGATATCAGCCTATCAGGGCACCTCATCTATAACTGTGGTGCTGACAACTTCAATTCATCATTAACCAAATTATTTGTTTTTCTCAACTTAAACCTTATAAAGATCTTAACTCTCATATCCAGTCAGTGACTCGATGTATACGACTGCCCAAGAAGTTGGACTAGGAACCATTGCAGCCAAAGTTAGCTGGTTGTATCTCATCAGAGTTGGAGATTGGCCCTGTTTTGCAATAGAAAAGTACTGATATCAACTAGCCAAGTAGCCATTAGCCAAACCATTCAACAGTAAGAATATACCTACGGACACATTAGCAATACCGGCAATATAGAATCAGGTGGGGAGTCTTATTACAGGCAGGATCAAAGATTGAGTCACAAACGAGAAGCATGGCTAATTCAGGATCAAAGTTCAGATCGTTACTTGGAAACGCGTAAATTTCCTTAAAAGTAACATTTGGCATCTCTTGATAAAATAAGTTCAGATCGTTACTTGGAAACACGTAAATTTCCTTTAAAATAACATTTGGCACCTCTTGTAAAATATTTTATCCGTACAGTACTATAGTGGATCTTGGAAATAAGGCATCCTCTAAATTTCATGGTAGTACAAATACTGTAACTAAATTATCATAAAATTATTTGTCAAAGGATTCAACATGATGACCGATATAAATAGACTTTTGCACGTGCCAGAGTTGGTCAGTGTTGGCTACGCTCATCTGCTCACATCTCTTCTGGCGTTCCAAAATATAGAGCATCTTTGATCTATGTTGGCAAATTTTATTTCATTTAATAGCAACAGGGTTGTAATAGTTTCAACTTTGTTTAAAAAACACCTATCATGAAAAAAACATAATATAGTTATAACACTAAATTTATCACAAAACTAACTATTTAACATTGAGGTTATCACATAACTACAAATTGTAGAGTTTAAATTCCTATACTACTATTATGTTGGAGTTATAAATATTGTAGTTTTGTAGTTTATGATAATATTGTTACTAAGTAACTTACGCAGATTAAGTGACTGAGAGTCGCGCTGCCACCCACCCCTGCGCCAACGGTCACCATCCCCGCCCTTGCGCCGGTCACCACTCTGGCCCCAACAACCCCCCGTCCCCCATGTCTTTCTGTTCCACCATTGTCGCACCCACCCCGGCATGCTCCTCCGGCAAGGGGCGGCCAGATAGCCCGGCCCCCGGGTCGATCTCTCCCTATCGCCTTCTCTCTTCAACGTCTCCCTCTCCCCCTCTTCCTCGTCCCCCCTCCTATCTGGAGGTCACGCGGTAGCCCCTGCCAGAGCGGCCACCGACCTCTCCCTTGGCTGGCCAGTCGCTTCACCGGCTGCTGCTCCGTGATGGTGTCCTCCGCCTGCGGCTAAACCACGGCGCCGTTCGCTGCTGCCGGTTGCTGGGCCGAGTCGCCGTCCGCCACCACCAGCAGAAATCTTTGAGGGCATCCTGGTGGCAGCGCCACCGGCCTTAGACGGGTGGCAGCCTGGTCGGTGATGTCGCCGGCGTTCCCACCGACGTCTGTGCCAACCGTCGCCACCATCCGAGCAGGGGGCAAGCAGCATCCCGCAAGACCTCCTCAACCGATGCCTCAACTGCCTCTACACCTCGCACCGGGTGGCTACTTGCCATCTACCGGTGCACTGCCGTCGTTGCCAGGGCTTCCGGCACTTGGCCCGCGACTGCAGGCGTCCCTGCAGCCCACCATCGTCGTTCTCCACGGCCGGTGCAGTGGACCATCGGGTCCGTCCCAGGGCCGACGCGCCTCCCCCTCCTTCGTTGTCCCCTGCAGCTTCCCATCCGATCCCCCCGTTGTTCGATGTCACGAGGCCGACGAACCTGTTCCATCGGCTTGACTCTGCCGCAAGGCCATCAACCGGGCGAAAAGCAGCCTCTGTGCTGGAGTGCACCGCTGCCCTCAACACGGCGTAGGGGCGGTTTCACTAGGCTCACTTTGTGCTAGTTGGGCAGACACTCACGGATATCTCGTTGCCAGAGGCGGCGTCGGCGGTCGCCGAGGCGCTACGGATCCCCGCCGACTCCTTCGTCGCTCACCGGGCTTAACCGGATGATTTTCTCTTCATTTTCTCATTCGCGCGGGATCAGAGCCTCGCGCTCTTGAGCTCCCCCCTCTCGGCGGCCACCTTCCAGCTCTTCCTTGGGTCATGGACCCAGCAATCGCTAGCCAACTCCTTCCCTATTCCCTTTCGCGTCTCGATTGACCTCGAGGGCGTCCCGATGCATGCATGGTCCACGGCTACCACCGCTGCCCTTCTCTCCTCCTCTTGTTGCCTGGAGTCCATCGAGGAGGCTTCCTGCCCCCTCTGTCCCCCCTCCGAGGACTTCGGCAATCTTCGGCTGATGGCCTGGACGCACGACCCCAAATTGATCCCGCAATAGCAAGTTCTTTTCATCGCAAAGCTGACGCCGCCCGCTGTGGTGGCTGACCATGCCCTCGGCCAACTACCACCGGCCATCTCCATGAGGCACGGCCTCCGCTGCACCGTCTTACTCCATCTCATTGCGGTGTTGTGCTTCTCCGACGAGTTGAGCTCGGAGGATGCTGTCAACTCTAGCGACGGCAACAACGACCATGGGGGACGACTGGGACTGGGGCAGTGGCAGCTTTTCTCACCGCCACCGCGTCTTCCCTGCCACACGTGGCCGTCGAGATGGTGCCTCTCCCCCCGTCACTGGTGGTCCCCCACCTCCGACTGAGGCCGTCGCTCCCGTAGTGTTCATCTAGCCATCGCCCTTGTCCCCCAACTAGGTCTTCCTCCATTGTGCCCTTCCACTACTACAGATTCTGTTTTTCCGTGCAATCAAAACACATTTTTCCATGCGGAGGTATTGGCCGTCTGCACCCAGGGGTCTAGGAAAAAAATATTTTCGCGTGCAGGCCGCCCAACAGCATGGAAAAATACATCTTCCCGTGTGGTCCACTTAACTTGTCCGCACGGGATAATCGTTTATCCCGTGCGGTCCACTTAACTTGACTGCACGGGATAATCGATTATCCCGTGCGGTCCAGTTAGACCGACCGCACGGGAAGATATATTATTGTAGACGCCCTAGCACATACTAGCCGTTTGAATAGATCTCGTATGGACTTGTACTTTTTTTGTTGTGTTTATGAATGGTACACTACCAAATCTAGTCGTAGTTATTCACGATCAATTACAAACATGATTGAATTTTATAATGAAAATATCACAAGTTAAACCATATAAAACATCGATAAATATAATTAAATAGCATATATACATGAAAGTAGCTACATTGCTAATGTAACAAATATTACAAGTTTTGTCTCCCTCATAAATAAATCTTTTTATTACACTGCATGTTCTCTCTCCCACTCCCTTAGGTGTTTGAATTTGTTGTCGCAAGCAAGTTCACTATCAGGGTCATAGAACTCCCCTAGATGGTTGCAGATGTCGTGACAAATGAACCAGCACAAGTCCGCGCACAAGTTGAGAAGTGTTTTTTTGTCGAACTGGTTTGCGGTACACGGAATGCTCGGGAGCTATTGAAAATAGAAGAAAAATGATATGTGTTAAAATCAACTTAAACGAACTAGTTCGTATATATAAGGAGCATGATGACTTACATCTGTAAACTCAGTTCTGTATCTCCCGTAGACTCTGAGCATCTCGCACACGTAATATCCGCATATGCTAGTGCCGGGGGGTTGCTTGTAACACTGTGTAAAAAAGTACACACGTCAGTATTAAAAACTAACAATCGCATCATTAAGTTAACGAATATATGATCACATATCGGCCAGCGTGCCTTTACAAGAAGCTTTGTTCTCTTTTGATCCTTTATGAACCCGCCATGTCTTTTGTAATAGTCGTGTCCTCTACAAAGATAAAATATTTGTTTGAGCTAAATTTAAAATTACATTTAAGTAGTATGGTATGCAGGAGGTTTGTTTGAAACTTACAAATTCAGCAAGACAAGGAACTCCATGAACTTCTGCTCTTCGTAGTGGGCCGGATGAAGAACTACGACCAAGTGGTCCCTTGGATATACGAGGAATAGTATGTAGTGATCGCTGCAAACACAATTTATGAATTACATAAGACATCTGGTAGATATTTTGATGTGCTATGATATTATATGAACGGAACAAAGGGAATATTGCTTACGTTAGGTGGTATGGGACCATCAAGACTCTTTTGTCCGCGTGCATGAGCATAGCTTGTCCCAAGTAAGTTGCCACCTCGACCCTCTTATTCTTGTGCAACCTGTCGACATATGCTTGTCTTTCCTCCGGCGTCTTATCCTTTAGTTGCGGACCATCCAGATTTAGCCTCACAGTGTGGGCTGTCATGCAAACCCTCGTCGGGTTGGCATAGCCTATTGAGGCCCCCGTTCTTTGGGCGTCTACCCATTGTGACCTAAGAAATTATGCAAGTTAAATGACTTATAATTTGTTGGCACACATTCGCTAACAACAAACAAGAGCAAAAACTTACAGGCACCACATGCCGACGAGATTGATATCCATTTTTTCGATCTTAAAGAAGGCGTGTAGGTCATTGAAAGTGATGATGAAGTTTTCGTTGGGTCCCTTGACGAAAGCGTTATCCGGGACCTTGACACTAATCATCCCGAGACCCTTCTCAGTTGCTGTTAGATACCAGTCATGCAACAACCTCATTGGCCATGGGAGTTCGAGCATGATGTGGTACGGCAAGAACGGCTTGCCATATTCAAATTTATTCATCCAAACAATATATTTAATCGATAAACAAATAGTCCATTTCCAAAAATGAAAAATTCTTCGCTTTTAACCAATAAAAATTGAAATAAATGGAGGCAAACCTAACCAAAAATTCATTAAAAAGGTATGGACAACTACACACTTTTTAATACATGCCATGCAAATAACATATGTTAGCTAAAAATAAAAAAGTGCCTATACTACTCCATTTAAAAAGGTGCAAATTTCATCGCATTGCACCGATAAAAATTGAAATAAATGGAAGCAAATGAAGGAGGACACCAAGCATGTCACCTTTTATATGGATCCCAAGCAAAGATTTGATGTTGAAAACCTTCCCCCCTAATTTGTGTCAAATTTAGGAGAGAGAAAACATCGGGCTTGAATGGGGCAAGCTCGGCCTGGGCGCAATATATGGCATTCATCATTGCGTGCAGTTGCATTAAGCGGCCCGCACGGGATAATCTATTATTTCGTGCGGGCGTTTTAACACGACCGCACGCGATAATATCCATTATCGCGTGCGGTCTTATTAAGTTGCCCGCACGGGGTAATAGATTATCTCGTGCGGGCGTGACTGGCCCCTGGTGGACCGGTTTTTCCAGACGGCGCCACTTATGGCCCGCCTGAAATTTACTGGGGGACTCGTACAGAAAAAGCTTTTCTGTAGTGTTGGTCACTACGCAGCGACCGCAGTGTGATCGGCGCGGTCTCGTCTGCCGTTGGCCAGCGACGTGGGTCCCCCGCCACCGGAGCCACCTCTCCCCCTACGGGGTCTCTTGCCCCCATTGTGTCACTGTGGCCGGTAGTGGTGCCACCCGAGCTCTCCCTCCCCTCCCTAAGCTCTGTGCGTCTCCATCGCTGTGGCTGATAGTCGTGGCTACCGACGTCGCTGGGCAGTCTTCCCAGTCACGAAAGTCGTCGGTCCACTCTCTCTACCTACTAGTCGCCTCTATTGCCACGGCCGGCGGTGGCGCCTCCCAAGCTCAGCGTGCCTCCACCGCTTCGGGCGGTAGCCTCAGCAGGGATCGACGTCTCACCTTCCTCACCATGCATCTCCACCCCCAAACGTGAGCCACCTCCTTTGCCAGGGCCGGTCGTGGACGATGTGTCCTGTTCGGGTCTCGGTGGTCGTCCTTGGTCTCGACGGCCGCCCGATGGCGCACTCGATGCTGCCCTCGGTCACGGAGAACGCTACGCTGCGCTCCTTCCTCGCCAGCTACTCCAAGCCTCTGCCTCCGATGCTGCTCCCATCGCGCCTGCCTCTGTCACCCGCTGTCATGACCGAGGGGGTAGCTCCGAAGCACAGCAAGAGGATTGCTGCCAAGCTCGCGCTCGCCGGGCCAAGTCACTCGGTCTCTCGCACGTAGCACATCCTGATGCGCAAGCTCGGGGTGGTGCCTGAGGATGGCCCGGTCAAGGTCGAAGCGATCGCGGCCTACAATGCCATCTTCACCTAGACCCTCTCGCAAGACCACGTCATCATGGTTTCTTCACTCTTCTCCAGCTCCCTGCCACTGGCGCTGGCTACCGAGACGTTGTCTGCCTTTGGCTGATTGCTCTCCCCTCCCCTTCCCCTACCTCTCCTCTGTGTGGTTCTTTCTCTATGGGATCATGCAATGAGAACGTTTTGGTGTGGAAAGTGCGGGGGCTGAACTTGCGCGCCCGTGGGGATGTTGTCTGTGATGTAGTCCTTGATGAGCGTGTCTCTTTACTCTGTCTAGAGGAGACCAAAATGGATGTAATCTCGCCTCGAATAATTCTAGAAATGCTAGGCCTGGACTTTGATTACTCGTTTTTTCCTACGATTGGTCGGAGTAGGGGTGTGTTGCTTGCGTGGCGGACCTCCGTCTGGTCTTTTCCGGATGTTCTTCAGGCTGATTTCTCTCTAACAGCATTGGTTCACCATCACTCCGACGATACCGTGGTGGCTCTCCATGGTTTATGGAGCGCAGGAAGAGGCGGAGAAACTTTGGTTTTTGGACGAGCTCCGGTTGTTACGCTCTTCTCTCACAGTGCCGGCAGCAAGGACGAAACCACGAAAGTGTAGGTGAGCAGGAGAGTGGATTTTAAAAATCTCGAGGGAACGTCCCCTCGTTATTTGCATGTCACTCAAATAGTGATGAAAAAATAAAAAATTTGAAAAGATATATTAACATATGACATATCACTCCACAAATATATAATTTAAAATTTAACTTCTACAAGTCACAACAAAAAAAACAAACTACAGCTAGTCAACGTATATGCGTAGTCAAATTTGGTTTTTTCATAGCAACACGTAGAAGTTAAATTTGATCTTGCATATTTTTGGAGTGATCTATCACATATTAAACTATCTTATTGAATTTTTTTAAAAAAAATTATAACTATTTGAATGACATGCAAACAACGAGGGAACGTTCTCTTGATAGTCTAAAATAGTTTCCCATGTGAGAAGCTTGGCAGCATAGTTGGTGGGGACAAGGGTTTAGTTTTTTGGTAGAAACAGATTGGTTATCACCAAAATCGATCGGTCTTTACAGTCCGGCCCGAGATCAATTTCCGTGGGGATTTTCAGAATCCTTTCAATCCCGTTGAGATATGAATGGTACTCCACTTTAATCTCTTATGCTTATAAGTATCTGTACTGCTTATTAGTAAAAAAAAAATATAGATAAAACTTTTATATAATATTTTCTTATTGATTAAAAAAGCAAATGCTGAAAAACCAGAAAATTAAGTTTTAAAATTTAAATTTTAATATGTAAGCGTAAATGAAACGATGAGGATATGACAGGAGCAATAAATCTACAATGGCTCACATGATTAGAACCGCATGGCCCTCAACTGCTAGGTCAGCCCTCATTTCAGCTTTTGTAGCGTGTGTTTGGTTTCGTGACTAGGTGGATCTAACGAAACCATCCCTAATTTTAGAGTTGGGATTATTCCACTCGCCCGTTTGATTCATAGGATGAAAACAATCCCAATTTATTATTTGGTTGAAGGGATGAGAGAGGGATGGGATGGACGCCTTTTGCAACCACCATCAGCAAGCGGGCCAATGCACAGGTAGGCGGCAAGCAAGCAGAGGAGAGCGAGCGGGCGGGCGACGAGCAAGTGGAGGAGCGGTGCAGGCTCACGCCCAGGCAGGCGATGAGCAAGTAGAGGAGCGTGCGTGAGAAAACTGACGGCGAGCAAGTGGGGGAGCGCCACAGGCTCACCAGCAAGTGAGCAACGAGCAAGCGAGGAGCAGCGCGGGCTCACATGCAGGTGGACGGCGAGCAAGTAAAGGGGCGCGCGTGAGAAAGCCAGCGGCGAGTAGGCAGAGGAGCGACGTGGACTCGCAAGCAGGTGGGCCCCAGAGAAGCAACACGGGCGAGTGAGCAGGCAGAAGAGGAGCGCGACCGACGGCTGGCAGTGGGATGACGAGCAGGCGGGGTGGGCGGAGGAGCTTGACAATGGACTGAAAGTGTGATAGGGCTGAACACAATAGATTGGATTATCAATATGGTGGAGTACATATAGGCACATACCTTCCGTATCTCTACAACCGATTTATAGCAACAATATCTGAAGAGATGACGGTAAGGATGGCAAAAGATAACATGAGATATAATCAATCTAACACCCTCCCCGGCAGTCGGAACATCCGAGAAGACCGAACTAGGTAGCTCTTTGGTGAAGATGTCGGCAAACTGGGACGTGGTAGGTACGTGGAGCACATGGACTGCTCTAGCAGCGTCATGGTCACAGACGAAGTGTAAATCAATCTCCACATGTTTGTTGCGTTGGTGCTGCACCGGGTTAATAGAGAGATAAACAGCACTGACATTGTCACAATATACCAGTGTAGAACGGCTCAGAGGAGTGTGAAGCTCATGAAGGAATTGACGAAGCCAACAAGTCTCGGCTACAGCATTTGCCACAGGCTTGTACTCTGCTCCGGCACTAGAACGGGACACAGTATGCTAACGTTTGGAGGACCAAGAAACCAAGTTGTCACCAAGAAACACGGCATAACCCGAGGTGGATTTCCTCGTGTCGGGACAACCTGCCCAATCGGAGTCAGAGTACGCAATGAGGTCAACCATAGAAGAGCGCCGAATATGAAGTCCAAAATCAAGGTGCCACAGACATAGCGCAGGATGCGCTTGAGGACAGTAAAGTGCGGCTCGCGGGGATCGTGCATATGAAGACATACTTGCTGCATAGCATAAGAGATATCAGTCTTGGTAAACGTCAGGTACTGCAAGGCACCAGCAAGGCTCCGGTAGTCGGTAGGATCAGCAACGAGATCACCAGCAAGAGCAGACAACTTGGCATTGGTGTCAGCTGGAGTGGAACATGGCTTGGAATCGGTCATGCCTGCACGCTCCAAGACCTCAAGACAATACTGCCGCTGACTGAGATGGGTGCCGAAAGACTGCCGGGTGACAGAGATGCCCAAGAAGTGATGTAGGGTGCCAAGATCCTTCATGGCAAAATCTGACTGCAAAGCCTGAATGGTCCACCCGAGAAGGGCATCGCATCGAAGGAGGCTGTCAGAACAATATCATCCACATAGAGAAGCAAGTAGACCAAGTCTGTGCCACGATGATAGATGAATAGAGAAGTATCTGATTTAGCCTCAACAAAGCCAAGAGTGAGGAGGAAACTGGCAAACCGACTGTACCAAGCGCAAGGGGCCTGCTTGAGGCCATAGAAGGACTTGTTGAGACGATACACCATCTCCGACTTGGTGTGGTCAACAAATCCGGCGGGCTGCGAGCAGTATACTGTCTGCTGAAGTGTGCCATGTAGAAAAGTGTTCTTGACATCCAACTAATGAACAGGCCAATCTCGCAAAACTGCCAAGCTGAGCACAGTGCGACAATGGCTGGCTTGATGACAGGGCTGAAGGTCTTATCAAAGTCGATGCCGGGACGCTGAGTGAAACCACATAACACCCAGCGAGCCTTGTAACGGTCTAGGCTGCCGTCAGACTGAAACTTGTGGCGGAAGATCCACTTGCTAGTCACAACGTTGGCACCACGTGGATGGGGAACCAAGTTCCAGGTGTGGTTGGCCTGTAGAGCAGTGAACTCCTCCTTCATGGCGGACCTCCAGTTGGGGTTGGTGAGGGCGGCACGATACGTGCGTGGTACCAGAGAGAGTGTGGCCACACTGAGGTTGTAGCGAGTAGATGGTTGACGAAGGCCAGTCTTGCCGTGTGTCATCATGGATTGCTCGTTGGTGACCAGGGAGAGGCCGAGCTGGGTCGACAGACGAATGTCGAGGATACGTGCACTGCGGGCACATCTAGGAGCACCGGTCGGTGGAGACCACAGTGGTGCTTTGGGAGGCAGCCCAGTTGGCGCGCCGGCTGACTGAGCTAGGGAAGTGGACGTCGGTGTAGCGAACGAGGCCCCGCTAGGCGCTGCAGAGGGTGGCCCACGAGCCGAGCCAGGGGACGTCGGCCCACGTGCCAATCCAGGAGAGGCTGACCCCGACGCCGATCCGGGAGAGGACGACCCGTGGAAGGGCACGGCCCATGGCGAGGACGACCTAGTGGAGCCGAGCGGTGTGGCCAGAGGAGTGGCGGCGTCTGGCCCAGAAGCGCCGTGAGGGAGAGCGCTAGGAGACAGAGAGGGAAGCACGCTAGCCGCCAAGTCAGGGTGGCCAGTGGGGGGGCGATATCCAATCGATGCCGGCGGTGGAGCTGAAAAATCATCAAGAAACTCCAAATCAATAGCAACTGTTTCATTAGTCATTTTAGCAAACGAAAAAGACGTCTCATCGAACACCACGTGACGTGAGGTGACGACCCGGTTTGTGGCAATGTCAAGACACCGGTACTCTTTTTGGTGAAGGGGATATCTTAGGAACACACAAGGGGTGGAGCGAGGGGCTAACTTGTGTGGTGCGGTGGCGCTTAGGTTGGGGTAACACTTGTAGCCAAACACGTGTAGGAGGGAGTAGGATGGGTGTGCACCATAGATGGCGAAAAAGGGGGTGTGGTGTTGTAGAGTTTTGGTGGGATGACGGTGTTAACGACGGATTTTGGTAATCGATTTGGAAAGAAAAGAGGAAACCGAAGCAGAGAGGAAGGATTGGGTTGGAGTCGGACCAGGCTTCGTATCGGACCCGGTAACCGTATCGGACTGGGGAGGTGTTGCTATAAAGAGTGTATCGGTCGATACGGATTTGGTTTGGTCGTAGGCCGATACGGGTTGTGAGTTGACAGTGTCAACGTGGGCTTGGTCTGGGCTCGAAATAAGCTTCAAGGAAGTTGCCAAATAGAGATAAAGCTCGGTTTTAGGCAATTGCATCTTGTAAATTAAGTAGTGTAGATCTAATCTGTGGCTTAAGTCTGCCGCAAGGACTTGTTTGTTAGTTGTAGATAAGATCGTGCCCTACAAGGGTTCTGTTGTAACCTCGGGTATAAATATCCCGATAGTTTGTACATGTAAACTCTCTCTCTGAATCAATCACACAACCAAATCAATCTACTTTCGGCGCATCGCCAACCCTCGCAAGAGGTCTTCTTCGACGAGTTCTTGCTTCCTCGAAGCAGAGGTAAGAACTTGTCCCCGACGATCTGTATCGTCGGGGCTAACGTGTCGTTTTAGACATGTTAAGCCTCGATGATGTGATCGTCGATTATCATGTCTTGAAATGTTAAGCCTCGATGATAATCGACGATCACATCATCGAGGCTTAACATGTCTAAAACGACACGTTAGCCCCGACGATGCAGATCGTCGGGGACAAGTTCTTACCTCTGCTCCGAGGAAGCAAGAACTCGTCGAAGAAGACCTCTTGCGAGGGTTGGCGATGCGCCGAAAGTAGATTGATTTGGTTGTGTGATTGATTCAGAGAGAGAGTTTACATGTACAAACTATCGGGATATTTATACCCGAGGTTACAACAGAACCCTTGTAGGGCACGATCTTATCTACAACTAACAAACAAGTCCTTGCGGCAGACTTAAGCCACAGATTAGATCTACACTACTTAATTTACAAGATGCAATTGCCTAAAACCGAGCTTTATCTCTATTTGGCAACTTCCTTGAAGCTTATTTCGAGCCCAGACCAAGCCCACGTTGACACTGTCAACTCACAACCCGTATCGGCCTACGACCAAACCAAATCCGTATCGACCGATACACTCTTTATAGCAACACCTCCCCAGTCCGATAAGGTTACCGGGTCCGATACGAAGCCTGGTCCGACTCCAACCCAATCCTTCCTCTCTGCTTCGGTTTCCTCTTTTCTTTCCAAGTCGATTACCAAAATCCGTCGTTAACACATGCCCCTCAATTCCACTTCATTATATAATGTGGCGGAATTAGCTCCAAGGAACTCATCGACTTTTTGCTAGGTCTAATCTGAAAACCGCACAGATCCAGATTCGAACCCTTTCGCCGCCGATTCAACAAACCCTTCGTGTTCTTCAACTCCGGCGACTGCTCGGTACTCCATCGACATCGACCCCTTCCGCAGCGATCCCCTTTTCAACAACATTGGCTTCCGCCCCATTCTACGCCTCTGAAATCCCCACGGTAAGTCGACTCGTTCAACCCTGCATTATAACTTTCCCCGTCGATTTCTCCAAGTTAGGGTTTTACTCTCTGTTCCCCCTGGGTCTTATATTTTCATCGTCGTTCTCACGATTTAGGTCTTCAAAAACCAAATCTTGATCCCCACCGACGATAAATCCCATCGCTTTCTCCTGGGCCCCATGGGCGACTGCGACCCAACCTGGCTAATCAACGCCGAAACAGATAGAATCCCCTTCAGGCAAGCCAAGCCCACCGTCTCGGCGTGGAAGCACACCTTCAGGTCATGGCCATCAAAGCTAAACGGATACAGGACCTGGCACAAAAGGATTGCTGCCGTCAAACAAGTCCACTGGGATGAGATTGGAATCGGCCAATGCATAACTCTGTCCCTGGCCGATACCAAGAAAAATGAGCCACTAATGTTAGCTGCCAGCTACTTCTGGTCAAGTACCTTGAACGCCTTCATCTTCAAGCAAGGTCCGATGACCCCAACCCTCATAGATATCAAGGTACTCACAGGGCTAGACATCGACTCTGAGATTAATCCTTTCAGCCTCCTGATAAACAGCAGCCACAAACTGAAAACCAAGAAAATTGGAGGCTGGTCTGGGTACATCTCTGAGCACATGGAACAAGGATCGGTCTCAGAGCGAGAACATGTAGCGTTCCTGACATTATGGTTGGAAAGATTCGTCTTCTGCGGATCGACCTGTGGCCCCACAACAAACTGTCAGCACCTGGCTCAGGCCCTGGTCAGCAAAAAACGAATACCCCTCGGCCGATACCTCTTAGGAGCTGTATATCGGCTACTCCACATTGCCACACAAGACTTGATGCTGAAACAAACCGTGGCGCACGGGGGACCATGGTGGTTCATCCAACTGTGGCTAACAATTCATACCAACACCATGGTTGATCGGCCACCTCTATCGGACTCGCGCTTCCCATCGAAGTATGCCGATCACGAAGATCCCAGAAGCAGACGATGCATGTCCTATGGAGAAGCAGCCTCCGTCTACCCTGGCGCAGATCAATCGGCCGATGACATGGCTACATGGTTCATCCGTTTCTTCACCGGCCCTCCATCAGCCAAGATGGACATGTTCATCTATACATCGGACCAAGACTATGAGCTCCCAGATGATCTGCAACTGAGCTTGGTAAACGATGACATGGAGTCCAGAGAGGTGTTTATGATCGGCCTGACTCCATGCCTGCTCCCAGTAGGCATTTTTCAGGGAAGGAGCACTAGCCTGTCCTATGAATTTTATAACCCAATGACAGCTGCTAGGCAATGCGGGCTCGGGCAACTTCCCATCAGTTTATACCTTCATAAACTCCTGGAGAGCAGAGGCACAGTCTCATCGGCTCTAGTTATGAGCAAGGCGATGGAAATCGAGCTCCCAAATCTTGGTGACTGTGATCGGCTGCACCTGAATGCTTTTGTCCACATCAATTTCCAAACCTGGTGGCAAGAGTGGGCCACTCATATTTTCCACCAATCGGCCAGGTTCTATGTAACGGAGCTTATCCAAGGCATCAGTCCCCAAGTACCAGATGAGCCGATTCCTTTTGTGAGCAACAGTGGGCGGAAGATTTTCTATGCTCAAGCCGTAGCTCCATCGGGGTCAACCATCCTGGAGTCCATCATCGGCCTTACTGCCCCGAAGATACCATCACTGCTCCAGGGGCCGATGATCAAGGAGAATCCCAAGAGGAAAGCGCCATTTAAAGGCAAAGCCCAAAAATCCAGCAAAAAAGCCAAAGTTGACGACCAAGAAGATCTCGAAGAGCTGGATCCCTCCATACAAGAGTTTCTCAAAGAACAAGTAATGGAGGAAGAAGTCGATGCAGCTGCTGCCGATATACATGAAGAAAACACATCGGCTGAAGCTACCAAGGAACCATCAGCCGAAACCACTGAGATCCCACCGGCCGATGACCAAAGTGATGCCCCCCAACCGAAAAAGACCAGACATGCAATCCGCAAGGTAAACACAATTTCTTCTCAGTGCTCACATAACCCCTTCCAATTGCTTAACTTTAATTTGATATCCTTTCCAGGCTGTGGCATCATCTATACTGAAGGAAAGAACTCAATCGGCCCCTCTGCCAAGGACTAAGAAAGCAACCCTACAATGGCGTGAGCAGGCTAAAGCACGATTGAGAACTCCATCTCCTTCTCCAGTACCCTCTCCGGTCGCCTCGGTAAGAGTTGATTTATATATTATCATGCCAATTTCACAACCCTACTTACCAATCCCTTGCTTTTCAGCCTAGGGCCCCAGCGCCTTCGCCACATCGGCCAACCCCATCGCCTACTGCCTCAACACAGCAAAGGGAGGCCGATGCAAACATCACCGATACTCCAACTCTGGTAACGAGACCTAGCCTGATCCCCTTTCGTCAGCTCCCAATTGACAAGACTGACCTTGACCTATGTTGCTGTTTACAGAGCCTAGCCGATATGTTTTCATTTGACATCGGCCAGTTTCTTGATGACGAGGAGAAGGAACTGCCCAGCACCACCAAGGCGCCGATCTCTGACGAATTAAAGAACCGACTGTCCGATATTGGGAATCGGCTAGAAGCCTCGCTGGAGTGTTTGGTAGAAGACTGCTCCTCCATCAGAGCCAGGGTACAAGAAATCCAAGACGAACTGCCCGAAGACCTGATGGAGATCCTCACACCGGCCATCTTCCTGGAACAATACCGATTCAAGCTTTTCAGAGCGAAGGAAAGACTCGCAGAGCGACGAGAGCGCGAACAACTGGAATCGGCCTTGACCGCTAGCAAAGCTCAAGTGAACGCCGATAAGACCAGGTTGGACGAGCTAACGGTGGAGCCGATTGTGCTGAAAAATAGGCTTGAAGAACTCCGTCGCCTCGAGGCAGAGCTAGAATCGAAGCTGGCCACTACATGCCGAGAAATCCAAGAAGTCGAAGCCGGGATAGCTGCATCACCCAAGGTCATAGAAGATCAGACGGCAAAGCTCAAGGCATCGGCCAAGTACCTCGCGACCCTAAGCAAATCACTGAAACCGATCCCAGGGACGATGGCCGATGATGCCCAGGCTATTGAAGACGTTGAGCAGATTCGCCGTAAAGCCATTGCTGCTATTGCGGACTTCATAGGGTGATGTAGCATATGTTATTTCTGTCGCGTATAAACATACACCTCATCGGCCATGCAGCCGAATTTTTCTTGAAAACTCCAGCCTAATCCTTGCTTCTGAAATCCTCTTACACCTTATCGGCCATGCGGCCGAATTTTGCTTGAAAATTTCCCGCCGCATATATCTTTAATATGAACAATCTTATTATAAACAATCTCATCGGCCAGAGAGCCGAAGTCAATTGCCGACTGAAAAATCCAATGCGCAGCCGCATATATCTATATGCCCCCCAAATTTTGGAAGATGAGGGCTCATATTCTGAAATTTTGAACTAAGGGCGATAGTATATACCGGCCATCTAAAGACGATGCTTAATTACATCGGCTGTAATCATAAATCGGCTAGAGGGCCGATCATGAGTCAATCCAAATACTGGGATAATATTGTTTCAAGTATTTGCCATTGAGAGCTCGTCCATAAATCTCGCCATCTAAACCCTTGAGCAGATAGGCATTGTGAGGAACACATCGATGAATACGAAAGGGGCCTTCCCAATTAGGTGACCATTTGCCGAATTTATTATCTCTGGAACCAATCGGCATTATTAATTTCCATACAAGGTCTCCTTCCTCAAACGACTTGGCAACGACCTTTTTATTATAATGACGGGCTACTCTATCTTTATCACGCTTGATTTTCTCTAAGGCCCGTAATCGAACATGTGCCAAATCATCCAATTCATCAACCATAAGATTATGGTACTCATCGGCTGTCAAGTCGTCTTGCAAAGCAATCCTTCTTGAGCCGATGGCGGTTTCCCACGGCAGCACAGCTTCATGCCCGTAGACCAGCTGATAGGGAGGCACTTGGATTGCACCATGGCAAGCCATCCGATACGCCCAAAGGGCATCGGCCAGCGTTGTATGCCATTGCCTCGGCTGTTCGTCAATTTTCCGCTTGATTAATTTGATTAAAGACTTGTTAGAAGCCTCTGCCTGCCCATTAGCCTGCGCATAATAAGGAGAAGAATTGAGTAATCTGATGCCCATGCTGTCAGCAAATCGGACGAACTCATCGGACACGAAGATTGATCCCTGATCGGTAGTTATTGTCTGAGGTAACCCAAACCGATATATGATGTGCTCCTTGACGAATTGAATAGCGTCTTTGGAATCAACCTTCTTAAGAGGAACGGCCTCAACCCACTTTGTGAAGTAATCTGTAGCCACTAATATATACTTGTGTCCCTTACTTGATGGTGGGTTAATCTGGCTGATCATATCTATTCCCCATCCACGAAACGGCCACGGCTTTATGATTGGATGCATAGCCGATGCCGGTGCTCTCTGAATTGCTCCAAATTTCTGACAATCCTGACATCCTTTATAATACTTGAAGCAATCCTCTAGCATGGATGGCCAAAAATATCCGACGCGCTTCATCAGCCATTTTATTTTATGGGCCGATTGATGGGTGCCACAAATCCCTTCATGGACTTCGCTCATAACGGTTTTAGCCTCCTCAGGACCTAGGCATTTAAGTAGGACACCATCAACCGTCCGATAATATAGGTTATCGTCCAATAAGACATAGTGTAAAACTTTATATTTCATTCTGCGTGACGCCGATTGGGAAGGATTTCTCAGATACTCAATGATATCAAACCTCCAGTCATCGGTGTGCACGAGAGCAATCTGAACCGGAACGTCTTTAGCCATCGGCTTGTATCCCGATGCCCCCTGAGCTAAATCATTGGCTTCGAAATTCTGCTTCCTGGGTATATGCCTCATCGTTACGATCCGAAAACCATGTAATAACTCTTTGCATTCCTCATTGTAGACTTTGAGAATATCGTCTCTGCACTCATACTCCCCAGAAAGTTGACTAATTACTAGCTGTAAATCACCAATGATTTCCACGGCATCGGCCTCGACTTCTTGTAATAACTGCAAGCCTTTAAGCACCGCTTCATATTCTGCTTGATTGTTGGTATAGTAAGGCTTGATGGTGAAAGCGAACTCAAAATTTGCCCCCCGAGGGGATATGATGACTAGGCCGATACCGCAACCGTGTCTGCAGACGGATCCATCGAAATACAATGTCCATGGCACAATGTCTGCATATGCGACTGAGTCATCTCTATGTTGAACGATGAAATCGGCCAGGGCTTGTCCTTTGATTGCTTTGGCCGATTCATATCGAAGATCAAACTCTGTTAAAGCAAAGATCCACTTCCCGATTCGTCCTTTCAACACAGGGGCCGATAACATGTATTTCATCACATCGGCCTTGCTCACCACGATGCACTCATTGGAAAGCAGGTAATGCCTCAATTTAGTACATGAAAAATATAAACAAAGGCATAATTTCTCCACCGGCGTGTACCTTGTCTCAGCGTCTAACATTCTCCTGCTGAGATAAAAAATAGTTCTTTCCTTGCCGTTAACATCTTGAACCAAGACCGAGCCGATGGATTTCTCATCGGCTGATAAGTACAATTTGAATGGAACCCCTTTTTGTGGAGAAATTAAGACCGGCGAAGAAGTTAAATACTTTTTGATATCGTCTAGCGCTTTCTGTTGCTTGTCACCCCATATGAACTCTTCGTCGTCCTTTATTTTCAATAGTGGAGTGAATGGCTCTATTCGGCCCGATAGATTTGATATAAAACGCCGGACGAAGTTGATCTTGCCAAGCAGAGACTGTAACTTGGTCTTGTTTTCTGGAGGCTTGATTTTCTTAATGGCATCGATGTTCTTCTGTGTGATTTCAATCCCCCTCTCATGGACCAAGAAACCCAAAAACTGACCGGCCGATACGCCAAAGGCACATTTGTTAGGGTTCAACTTCAAACCATATTTCTTTGCCCTTTCTAGTACCTTGCGTAAGTCGGCCAAGTGCATATCATGTTCTCTTGACTTTACGACGACATCGTCTATATAAACTTCAATCAGAGAGCCAATAAGATCATGAAAAATATAATTCATAGCCCTCTGATATGTAGCTCCAGCATTCTTCAAACCAAATGTCATGACGACCCATTCATATAGGCCGATTGCCCCTGGGCATCTGAAGGCTGTCTTGTGAATGTCCTCTTTAGCCATAAAGATCTGGTTGTAACCCGCGTTTCCGTCCATGAAACTAATGATCTTATGCCCAGAAGCAGCATCGACTAGCAAATCGGCCAACGACATAGGGTACTCGTCTTTGGGCGTCGCCTTATTTAGATCTCTGAAATCGACGCATACCCTTAGCTTGCCGTTCTTTTTCAATACCGGAACTATGTTGGAGACCCACTCTGCGTATCGGCAGGGCCTGATAAAGTTGGCGTCGTAAAGTCTTGTGATCTCTGCTTTTATGGCTTCGTGCATATCGGCCTTAAACCTCCGAGGAGCTTGCTTAAAAGGCCGATAGCCTTGTTTGATTAGTAGCCGATGTTCTACAATCGATCGGCTTAATCCTGGCATCTCATGGTATTCCCATGCAAAACAATCTCTGAATTCTTTCAAAAGGTCTATCAAATTATTCTTGTATTCCTTTGACAAATTAGCGCTTACATACGTCGGCCTAGGCCTATCACCTATTCCTATATCAATTTCTTCCAATTCATCGGCCGACGTAAAACCTTGTCCCAACTTGCCGTCTAACTCATCCACCGTGTCATCTGTGTAGGGGTCGTTGTCAGCGGCGGATGGTGCATCTTTGCTAAAGTAACCGCTTGTCTTGGTCTTCAATTGTCTCGATGTCGCAGTCGGTTACCTTGAGGAAATCGGCGTCCCAGACTCGCCCGGACAAGCAGTCGATTCCCTCCATCTCCCAAACTGCGAGATCGGCATTGGCGACATATACTGACCGATCAGCCTGCACGATCTCGACTTGGTCCCCTTGCCATTGCATGAGGCATTGGTGCATTGTTGAAGGGACACAGCAATTTGCATGGATCCAATCTCGTCCCAATAACAAGCTGTAGGAACCCTTTCCATCGAAAACGAAGAAGGTGGTGGGAATTGTTTTGCTGCCCACGGTGAGTTCCACGTTCAGGACCCCCTTCACCTCGGATGCGTTGCCACCGAAGTCCTTTAATACCATATTTGTCTTGATAAGATCTTCAGATACCTTTCCAAGCTTCCTGAAGGTTGGGTATGGCATTAAATTGACCGCTGCGCCACCATCGACCAGCATCTTCGTCATCGGCCGCCCGTTGATGAATCCTTTGATGTACAACGGCCGTAAATGTCTGTAGCTGGCGTCAACTGGCTTGTCGAAGATGGCTTGGTCTGGTGACAACCGTAGCCTGGCTGAACCGTGTTCATCATCGGCCATCGCTTCATCGGCCGCCTGCACACTGTATTCTGCTGGCAATATAAACACCATGTTAACAGGCGCCGATGCCATTTTTTTACCTTTTGAAGCTGAGTAGCTCTGAGCTGTATTGGAGGTGCCCTCATCGGCCTTGGCCACCGTGGATTTTATCCTCCACTCTTTTTTGGTCTTGGTTGGCCGATGGGGTATTTCAGCCTGTTGCTCTTGGATTTGCTCTTTCCTCCTTAACCTCTGAACCCGCCGCTTTTGTGTCTTGGTGAATACATCACTTGGGCACCATTGGGGGTTCTGGACTTGCTCCTCATCTTCATAGTGTTGATCTCGGTACATCGGCCCTAGTCTTTCATGCACAGATTTCCGTTGCTTGGCCGGCCGATGCGTTTGTCTGCTTGAGCTGCCCTGATAAGAATCTTCTGCACCACTGCATGCAGGGCACTCCTGGATAGATGGCAACCTCATCCCTTCATTCCAGCAGAAGCGAAAAAACTCGCACTCCCAGTGTGGGTTGTAGGAGTTGTCTTGATCAGCCTGGTCTTGAGCTTGTTCCTCCCGTCTCCGCTGATATTTTCTGATCAGGCCCTCAGAGGTCTGATGAGGCCACTTGCCAGTCCGATGGCCACCGCCATCGGCCCTGTCCGCCCGCACCACATTGACTGGGAACGGGTGGCCTTCAATCTTCATCGGCCGCTTGGCATCATCGATTTTAATTCTGCCCTGCTCGATGGCCGATTGAATTTGTTGTCGGAAGATCTTGCATTCATTTGTATGGTGTGAATAGGAATTGTGCCACTTGCAATATCTCCTTTTCTTGATGTCTTCGGCCGATGGCAATACGTGACCTACTGGCAGTTGGATCTGCTTTTCTTGCAACAGCAGGTCAAATATCTTATCGGCCTTGTTGATGTCGAAATCATATTTATCTTCTTTATCTCCTTTTTTGGCCCACTGGCAAGTTGTTGATTTCCTCATCCGGGCCCACTCGGCTAGGTCGACATCACCATCTTCATCGTCGTCATCGTCGGAGGCGTACTGATAAACAGTGTTAATCTTTTGCGCGAACTTCTTTGCCTCCTGGAATCGCTGCTCGTGGGCCGATACTCGTTGAGCCAGCTGAGCGAGGCTGTCAAATTCCTGCGAGGAGAACCTCTCGCGTATCGGCCCTAGCAATCCCTGAAATGCCAAATCGGCCAACTGGGAATCGGTCAGACTGAGGCTATAACATCTGTTCCGTATGTCTCTGAACCTTTGTATGTACTCAGGGACCGATTCATCCACTCGTTGCCTGATGGCAGTCAGATCTAACAGTTTCATTTCTTGTACGCCATTGTAGAAGTATCTATGAAACTGTTTCTCCAGATCTATCCATCCTCTGATGGAATTGCAGGGCAAGGAAGAGAACCATGTGAATGCAGACCCTGATAAGGACAGAGGGAAAAACCTCACCCTCAACGCCTCGATAGCCGATGCCTCCCCGCACTGTGCTAAGAATCGGCTGACATGCTCATATGTCGAGACGTTGTCCTGTCCCGAAAACTTGGAGAAATCCGGGATTTTGTATCGGCCTGGCAATGGTACCCTGTCAAATTCCTCGGGATACGGGTGCCAATACACTGTAGAGTTCTCCTTGGGCTTCAAGCCGAATTGATCCCACATCACTTCGGCTATCATATCGGCCCAATATCCTGCGGGCCGATGTGGGAGGTCTTGCTGAAACGATTTTTGCAGACCCTCTGCTTGATACTGCCTAGGGGAGTATGGCTGGTAATGATGATCCGAGTTTGGTACGCCATACTGTCCTGCGGGGTGCTGCTGATAGCCTTGTGGCACGTTGTATGCAGCTTGAAGTGGAGGACTATTGAACACTGGGGCTTGCGGTTGTCCAGCCGATGGCTGGTTGACGGGAACTTGCTGCATCGGCTCAACCACCGGTTGCTTCCCCTTGGCCCATTGAGCGTATTGTTCCTCGGTGTTGAGCTAAGGGTTGCCCCTAGTCTGCCTGGTGAGGACCAGTGGCAACGTCGTTGTCGGCTGCGCCGATGGGGGTGGCATCGGCGCTGTTGGCTGAGACGTGCTCAGATCATTCCTCAGGGTCCGATATGCAGGGAACTTATTTTCTGGCAGGAAAATCGGCCCCTGAGGTTTGAACTGGTGAATTGACCCGTCTAAGATAGATTTGACCGTATTAGTCAAGGTGTTCACCAAAATCCCCGATTGGTTGACTAGTGCAGAGTGGACTGCGGAGTCAATCCTGTCTTGCAACGTCGGCGCTGCAGTGTCTTCAGTTTTGACGGCGTGATCGTGCGCCGCCGCCGACGTTCCAGCTCCATCTCCGGAACTCGGCATGACCACCTTGGACTTTTGAATCAAGGTGCCCTGCCGAGTCCTAGAATATGTTTGCAGGTACATATTTTGGAACTGCTCAACCAGACTATCCATCTCAGCTTTTTGTTCTGCGCTGAGCTGGTCGGCGGTCACGGGAATGACGTTCTCCTCGACGATCTCGGCCTGCTTCGACATCTCGAGGTGTTCTTGTTGCTGGTGAAAAGCTTGCGTTCTTGTGGTCCCACCAGGCGTGCCAAAAGCGTGTTGTCGAAACAAAGTTTTTGGGCGAACGGTGGAGCGTGGTCTCTCTGGAAGTGAAGTTGAAAATCGAAGTCCCACTGGGCGTGCCAAAAGCGTGTTGGCGCAGAATTTCGACCCGTCCAGCAACCAAACGGGTTCCGCGTTACCACGGCGGCCTGGCACGCTCTACTTACGACTAGGCAAGCCATTTGGACCTGCACTAGAGTTAAGCAGATCTCCCAGGCCGCCGTGGTAACGCGGAACCCGTTTGGTTGCTGGACGGGTCGAAATTCTGCGCCAACAGACGGTTAATGAGGTGAGTGGCGGTGTGAAGGGCCTCAACCCAATAGGAAGCAGGAAGGCTGGCTTGGAAAAGCAGGGAGCACATGATGTTGTTGAGGGAACGAAGCATGCGCTCAGCCTTACTGTTCTGAGGGGAGGTGTGGGGGCAAGACATCCGCAAGGTGACCCCATTGGTGAGAAAGAAGGAGCGGGTGGAGGAGTTATCAAACTCCTGACTGTTGTCACATTGTATGTTGTGAATGGTAGTGGCAAACTATGTCTTCACAAAGGCAAAATAGTGAGATAGTGTAGAGAAAGTGTCAGATTTAAAGCGGAGTGGAAAGGTCCACACATAATGTGAGTAATCATCAAGAATGATGAGATAATATTTAAAGCCAGACACACTAGGAATAGGTGATGTCCACAAATCACAATGCACTAAATCAAAATTTGCGTTGGCCCGACTAGAGCTAGTGGGAGAGGGAAGACGAACATGACGACCCAACTGACAAGCATGAGATAAGGATGTGGTGACTTTGGGTGGGGGAATGACTGAAGCCTGCGCCAAGCAGGTGAGGACCTCATGACCGAGGTGGCCAAGGCGGCGATGCCAGAGGTCGGTGTTGGAGGATGTTGCGACAAAGGCACGTGCGAAGGCCACCGAGGAGTACGCATCTTCCGGAAAAGGATATAGGTCACCAGAACTATTGCACCTGATGATCTCGATCTTGGTTGGGTAATCCTTCATAGAAAGGCCAAAGGGGTCAAGTTCAATGGAACACCAATTATCACGAGAAAAACGGCGTGTGGAAATAAGACTCTTGATAATGTCAGGAGAGATTAGAACATTATTAAGAACAAAGGAATAATTGGGATAGTGTAAGTAAGCACAACCAATGAAAGTAATAGGAATAAGAAAGCCATTGCCGACAATAATATGAGAGGGAGTATTGCGGGTAGGGCTTTGGGAGGCAGAGAGGGTACTAGTGTTAGACATCATATGAGAGGAAGCACCTGAGTCCCTGTACCATTCAATGGAAGGCGGAGTAGTCAACGTTGTCATGTTGTAGGCGCTGGCGAGGACTTGTGGGTCCCACTGGGACGGCTCAGTCCACTGGAACGGTGACTGTGCGTACACAGTAGCCAGCGTCGATGGAGCAGCCGTCAGAGCAGCATATGGTGTCGGCCCGGGAAGAGCAGCAAGGGTCGGCTGCTGGGCGTAGACTTGCGGCTGGGTCGACGCAACGAGGCTGGGCGGAGTGGTGAAAGCGGCCCTAGCAAAACCGGGTCGAGCGCCAAGAATACCTGGGCCACATGTGGATGCTCCCGGTCCACGGATTGCAGGCCGTGGGCCAGGCCTAGTTGGCCCTTGGAGCAGCCTTGGCGTCGGTGTTGCCCTGGGCGCCGCCATGCGTGCCTTGGCCGTCGCCGTCACCACCACCATTGCCACGACCGTGGCGACAGTTGTTGTTGCGGGAGTTGCCGATGAAGGAGTTGGAGGTAGCCAGGCGCGAGTTGGTGGAGTTGGCGGCGAGGAGAGATGTAGCCGTGCCAGCCGATTGATGACCCTTCGTCAGCTCGTCAAGGAGGAGCTGTGTGCGTGCCTCGGCGAAGGTGGGGAACGACTGTTGCAGCGGCAGAAGAGAACGAAGGTTATCAAACTTACTGTTCAAACCTCCGATGAGCGTGAGGACGAGGGAGCGGCACTTGACGGGTTAGCCGACGTCGGCGAGGTTGTCGGCGATAACCTTGAGCCGGCGACAGTAGTCTCCGATGGAGAGATCACCTTGTTGAAGGTGATGCAGTTCAACATGAGGTTGATGGCGCGCCATTCGCTATTGCCAAGGAACTGCAGCTCGAGTTCACGCCAAACCGAACGAGCAGTCACGATGGGGGATAGAACCTCCTGCATGAGGATGGGAGAGATGGAACCGTACAGCTAGCCAAGGACGATGCAATCCATCTAGGCCCAATCGGCGTGATCGGGACGAGGAACGTCGGAGAAGACATGGTCAGCCAATGCATACTTGCCGAGCGCCACGAGAAAAAGACCGCGCCAACGAGAGTAGTTGTCGGCGTCGAGGTTGAGGGTGACGGGCACAATAACTTTGACGTTGACAACGGCGACGACCTGATGTGGAGGGTGGCGATGGCATCGGCGTCGAGCGTCGGAGGAGCCGGCGACGGGGCGGTGTCCTGGAGCGAAGCAACCGGCGCAGGCTGGATGCCGAGAAGGGCGAGGAGCGCCACGATCTCGGGCGGAAAATGGGTCACGGGCGCCGGTGGAGGCACCGGAGACGGTGGCGATGTGGGCGCGAGGGCGACCGTCGTCGGAGACGCGGACGTCGCAAGGGCCGGTGAGGGGCACCACAGAGGAAACCACGTCGTCGGCATTGGCAAGGGGGCGCCTAGAGAAGGTGCTGAAGCATAGGGACGAGCGCAGTACAAACCGCGTTTGCGGCACGATCGGCGGCGTCACTGGCGACGGCAGCGGTGAGGGCGTCGTCGCCCTGCATGTCGGGGGCTGGCTGAAAAGAGAAGCGAACAATGTCGGCGATGATCTTGATGGTGTCGTCGAGGACGGAGTCGGCAGAGAGGGAGGTGGGAGAAGCCATGGCGGTGACAGGAGCACCGGCCGGTTGGGGTTTGAGAAGCGAAAGCGAAAACCTAATGCGATACCATGAAAGTGTGATAGGACTCAACACAATAAATTGGATTATCAATATGATGGAGTACATATAGACACATATTTTCTGTATCTCTACAACCGATTTATAGTAACAATACCGGGAGAGATGACGATAAGAATGACAAAAGATAACATGAGATATAATTAATCTAACATGGACGAAGGAGCAGGTGAGCAAGCCGACAGTTGGCTTCGCGAGTAAAAGAACTACCAGTGGGCAGGCGGATGAGCGACGACGACTGGCACGCCGGATGGCGAACGATGGGCGGGCGGGCAAGAGAACGAGCGAGTAACGGTCGTGCGCCCATCAAAGTGGAAGTGGGTCGAGATGATCCACTCGATTTTGATGGATGCTTTGAACCCGGATCTGTGAGAAATATTTCTATCTGGGGTACAACTCAAACCATACATCCCTCAAATCAAACACGTTGTGATTCTTTTTCTTTTCCATTCTCTCTTTTTTTCTTCCAAATTCATCCTGCGCTCCAAATTTCGACAATTACGTTCGGTTTGCCTGGGTGGAATTTAAACGGGCTGAATGTTGGCCGACGAGAAATGATAAATGGGCCCACCCAAAGCGTTAATTTAATTAAACTAGTTGACTATAGACATAGCTAAGACCTCGAATGGTAAAAAAATTGGAATTTCTTTTGGCACATGGGTAGGCGTTAACGGGCTAAACTTTGGTCCACAGGAATGTGTAACGGGCTAAAATTTTTCTCTTGCCTAAAGCGTTAGTGGCCAAAATTGGCCCATGTACAATATTTAAGCAGGCCGAGAAAACTTTAAATGGAAAATAGTAGACTAGCTATACAACTTCGACCCCAAAATTGCTCCTGTGCGGGCGACCGATCTGTTCCTAAATATAGGACTCTCACGCTCGCACGCGTCGTAGCCGTTGAATTCTTCCATTTTCAATCCAATGTCTCTGATTACTTTACCTTTGAGCAGAGACACGTGAGGCTGTGTTCGGTCTGATTGTTTTCTCAACTTACCTTCCTCGTGTTTCGCACGTACATTTTTCAAACTGTTAAATGGTACGTTTTTTTGCAAAAAATTTTTATACGAAAGTTGCTTAAAAAATCATATTGATCCATTTTTGAACAAAATAACTAATACTTAATTAATCACGCGCTAATGGACCGTTCCGTTTTTCGTGTGCAGGAGATGCATTCCCAACCCAAATCAGCGAACACAGCCGTCAACCTTATCTCTTCATCCACTCCAGCCAGCCTCATCTCCTTCATCCATCATTCTCATCCACTCATCTTCCCCCTGTTAGATAGATCTCCCACCGTCGGGCCCAACGGCCAAACGGACCTTGACCGCGCCCTGATCGGGGGCGCCCAGCCCATTGGCTGGTGGGCCCCCGTCACCCTGCGCCATATTAATAGGGGTGGAGGCCGGGGCGGCACACGACACGAGGTTCGCTGCCGCCACCAGCTCCACCCACAAAACCCTAACCCTAACCGATCGAGGGGGCGCAGCCAGTGACGGGAATTCGCCACCGCCGTGCAACGACGATGGCCGGCACATCTTCATCATCAAACACCGGTTGGTACCTCTAAAACCCTATCCCCTCGTACATTGTTCTCTAACACAAATAGAGTAAACCTCGATCGATCTAAAGCCTAGGTGATCCGCAATAGAGTCTAACAATGGTATCAGAGCCACCTAATGTTTTAGATCGGTTCGGGAAATCAAAAGAAAAAGAAAGAAGAAAAGAACCGAAAGAAAAGAAAAGAAAAAGGGGAAAAACTTACCTTTTTCGCCGCCGGCCGTCGTTGACGTCTGCGCGGGAGTCCCCTACCGCCACCGTCGGTGCTCGCCGACGCGCGCGGAAAGTCCACCGTGTCGCCGCCGGTTCACGCCGACATGTGCGCGGGAAAGATTCCCTTCTCCGCCACCGCCGATCGTTGTAGCGGGCGTGCGCACCGCCACAAGCCCGCTTGACGGTGGCGCACTCACCCTCGGGCGAGAGCGCGCGCCGGCAAGGGGGCGTGCGATGGCGCCGCCGCGCTGCACGGGCACGAGAAAGGGAGGAGGAGAGAGCAAATGGGGGCTAGGGTTTTCGGGCGGCGGCGTCGGGTCGGCGGTTTTGACCGGCCGATCTCGGCGCGTGACCGTCCGATTGAAACCCTAGCAATCGGACGGCCGGCGGCGGTCGGGCCAAATTTGGCCCAAGAGGGCGCTCGGCGGGGGCGGCTTTCCCGGCCCAGGCCCAGGTTGCGGCCTGGGGGAGGGGAGGGGCGCCGCGCGCGCGTCAAAAGGCCATGGGCCGACCGGCAAAGGGCCGGGGAAAAGTCCGAATTGGGTCCCTCGGCCGAATTTTAAATAGGCCGTTTTTGGGCCAAATTTAACTAAGTTTAATTTGTGCCCCTCGGCCAAAAATAGAGAAAAGAATTTTTCCTTTTAAATTTTGTCAATTTTCATGCAAATTTCAATAGAATTTTAATTGTTTTTGCATGTTTTTACCTCAGTTTAAATTTGAACCAACGGGAGAATTTTTATCGGGAGTAAATAACAGAAAGATTTGCTACTGTTAATGCGAATCTTAATAGAGTTTTCCGCTGCAAATAGATGAAATTGATAAAATTAGTGTTTCTAAAATTAAATTTCGAACCAACGAGAGAATTTAATTTTAGGAACATTAATTCTGTGCTATGATGTTGTAATTTTCTGACCAACGTTGATAATTGCAATGTTATAGCTATGACTCTATGTGTTATGTCTATTTTCTGCCCAACGGTGATGTAGACTTAATACATGATATTTTTAATGTTAATTTTGTTTTCACTGTACATGATTATTTCAGGAGGCTACTCCTTGATGGGTTGCATAAAAGATATTCCGACCCTGAAAGGAGATAACTATGGAGAAATGGAATTTTGAAAAGCTCATCGCTAATTATGTGCAAGAGGAGGAAAGAATCAAGGAGGCCAATGGTGGCTCAATTAACTATGTTAAAGATAACAAGAAAAAGAACTATAAGACACCCTTCTCAAAAGCAAAACAGCCTCAGCATCTACCTCAGCAACAACAGTTTACTGTTGAAAAGGATCAGTGTCTACACTGCAAGAAGACAGGACATTACAAGAAAGATTGTCCTGACTTCCTGAAAATGATCATGGCAAAGAAAGGTGAGAACATTATTTCATTTGTAAATGAATCTCATTATGTTGGTTATTCTAGATCCACATGGTGGGTTGATTCTGGAGCAACTATTCATGCTTGTAATTGTTTAAAGGCATTCCGTTCGACGAGGACTACGCAAAGAAGCGAAAGATCCATTAAAGTTGCAAATGGAGTTGAAGAAAAAGTTGAAGCTATTGGCGATCTTCCTTTAGAGCTCCCGAATGGCTTCACACTTTTACTTCGAGATGTTTTTTATGTTCCTTCTTTGCAAAGAAATTTAATAAGTGTATCCAAATTGGATTTTGATGGATATGATTGCCGTTTTGGAAATGGCAAATGCGAACTATGATACAATAATGCATGTATTGGTCTTGCTGTGTTGCAAGACGAGCTTTATTTGTTATCTCTTTCTGAGAATGTGAATGTTGTGTCCTCGTTGACAAAAGAAAACAAGAAAAGAAAGCGAACTCCTGATGTCTCATCGAAATTATGGCACTGTCGTTTAGGCCATATTTCGAGGGGGAGAATTGAGAGACTAGTTAAGAATGATATTCTTCCTCCATTGGAGTTCTCAGACTTAGAACAATGCATAGAATGCATTAAAGGAAAATTTGTAAAGAGCATCAAAAAGGGTGCACAGCGAAGCGCAGGAATATTAGAGATCATTCATACAGATATTTGTGGTCCATTTCCTGTGAAAAGTGTGGATGGCTATGACTCATTCATAAAATTCACAGATGATTACTCCCGATATGGTTATATTTATCCAATTAAAGAAAGATCAGAAGCATTGGATAAATTTAAGATATTCAAAGCTGAAGTTGAAAATCAGCATGATATAAAAATTAAAGTTGTAAGATCTGATCGTGGGGGGGAGTACTACGGTCGGCATACGCCTTATGGGCAAGTCCCCGGACCTTTTGCAAGGTTCTTACTAGAAAATGGTATAGTAGCCCAGTATTCTACACCGGGCGAACCTCAACAGAATGGGGTAGCTGAAAAGCGCAACCGTACCCTTATGGATATGGTGCGTAGCATGATAAGCTATTCCACCCTACCATTGGGTTTATGGATGGAGGCGTTAAAAACCGTCATTCATATCCTCAACAGAGTTCCAAGCAAATCGGTGCCCAAAACACCGTATGAGCTATGGACAGGAAGAGTACCCTCGCTAGCTCACCTCCGTGTGTGGGGGAGTCCTGCGGAGGCTAAAGTATTCAACCCAAACCTTGGCAAGTTGGATCCCAAAACAGTGAGCTGCCATTTTATTGGCTATCCTGAAAGATCGAAGGGTTATCGTTTCTACTGTCCAAATAGTTATACAAAGTTTGTAGAAACGAGACACGCCGTCTTCTTGGAAGACGAAGTAATTAAGGGGAGCTCGGTAGTTCGAGAGATTGATCTTGAGGAGAGGTGGGTGTCTGTACCCGCTCCGTCAATTCAAGACCCTTTCTTCTCTCTACCTGCTGGTGTTGTGCCTGCAATGCATGACGTTGCGGTACCAACACCTGTTGTTACCTCTCCTGTGGCAACAATGAATGAAAGTGAGGAACCTGTTCTACAGGATTCAACAGAAATTGTTGCCACACCAGAGGAGGAGCTGCAACAGCCTCAAACAGATAATGTGCCTGTACAGAATGTGCCAGAACAGGAGGCCCCTAGAAGGTCTGAAAGAGTCAGAAGATCGGCTATCCGTGATGACTATGAAGTTTATAATATAGAAGAGTCGCATATGCAGGATGATCCCACCTCATATGAAGAGGCCATGAGAAGCGGTCGCTCATCTGAATGGTTGGAAGCCATGAAAGATGAAATGAAATCAATGAAACTAAACGATGTCTGGGTTTTGGAAGAAATTCCTAAAGGAGCCAAAACAGTAGGCTGTAAATGGGTCTACAAAACTAAATATGACTCCAGAGGGAATATAGAAAAGTTTAAGGCGCGACTTGTGGCAAAAGGTTTCACGCAAAGAGAAGGGATTGATTACAATGAGACATTTTCTCCAGTCTCTTGTAAAGATTCCTTTAGGATTATAATGGCACTGGTGGCACATTATGATTTAGAATTACATCAGATGGATGTAAAAACAGCATTTCTAAATGGAGATTTGGAGGAAAAAGTATACATGGCACAACCGAAAGGTTTTGTTGTGAAAGAAAACGATAATATGGGATGCCGTCTAAAAAGATCCATTTATGGATTAAAGCAAGCTTCGAGACAGTGGTACTTGAAGTTTGACGGGACAATAAAGAAATTTGGGTTTCAAGAGAATGTTGAGGACAACTGTATTTATACAAAGTTTAGGAATGGGAGATTTATTTTTCTAATTCTGTATGTAGATGACATTTTACTGGCTAGTAGTGATGTCAGTCTATTGCAGGAAACAAAGAAATTCTTGTCCTCAAACTTTGACATGAAAGATCTCGGTGAGGCTTCATATGTTTTGGGCATAGAGATTCACCGAGATAGAACGAAGTATGCATTGGGACTTTCTCAAAAGGCATATATAGAAAAGGTGCTGAAGAAATTCAACATGTACAGATGCAGTGCTACACCTGCTCCCGTAGTCAAAGGAGAAAAGTATGGGACATGGCAATGTCCCAGAAATCAGTACGAGCTCAACGAAATGAAAACAAAGCCATATGCGTCAGCTGTGGGAAGCCTACAGTATGCGCAAGTGTGCACACGCCCTGACTTGGCATTTGTCACCGGGTTACTTGGCAGATTTCAGAGTAATCCAGGCCCAGAGCACTGGAAATTAGTAAAGAAAGTTTTGCGTTATTTACAAGGTACAAAAGGCATCATGCTGTCTTACAAAAGATCAGAATCACTCCAGATAGTGGGGTATTCTGATTCTGATTTTGCAAAAGATAATACAAAGTCAACATCGGGATACGTGTTCACCCTTGCAGGAGGAGCTATTTCATGGAAAAGCTCAAAACAGACAATCACTGCAGGGTCTACGATGTATGCCGAGTTTATAGCATGCTATGAGGCCACGGGGCAGGTGAACTGGCTAAAGAAATTCATACCCGGTTTAAAGGTGGTTGACAGTATTGAGAAACCACTAAAGTTATACTGCGATAACGAACCCGCAGTAATGTACGCTCACAACAATCAGTCAAGTGGTGCTGCCAAACACATTGACATAAAGTACTATGTTGTGAAGGACAAAGTCCGGGATCAAACAATCAGTCTCGAGCACATTAGTACAGAAAGAATGCTCGCGGATCCGCTCACGAAAGGTCTACCACCCAACGTGTTCAAGGAACATGTAGCCGGCATGGGTTTAAGGGAAGCCTTATGAATCCTGGACTATAGGGCCCAAAAGTTAAGGTATCTGTTTCTGAATGGAGACGTGTATAGTGGCTGTTAAATCCATCGGTGATTAACCGTGACGATGAAACATGCTCTATTTACAAATCTATGATGGAATAGAAAAAGCTAAAAGAAATAGTGAGATCAAGGGGGAGAATGTTAGATAGATCTCCCACCTCGGGCCCAACAGCCAAACGGACCTTGACTGCGCCCTGATCGGGGGCGCCCAGCCCATTGGCTGGTGGGCCCCCGTCACCCTGCGCCATATTAATAGGGGTGGAGGCCGGGGCGGCACACGACACGAGGTTCGCTGCCGCCACCAGCTCCACCCACAAAACCCTAACCCTAACCGATCGAGGGGGCGCAGCCAGTGACGGGAATTCGCCACCGCCGTGCAACGACGATGGCCGGCACATCTTCATCATCAAACACCGGTCGGTACCTCTAAAACCCTATCCCCTCGTACATTGTTCTTTAACACAAATAGAGTAAACCTCGATCGATCTAAAGCCTAGGTGATCCGCAATAGAGTCTAACACCCCCTCCCTCCCCCTCTCTCTCTTTCCGAAGCACTTGAGTTGCATGCAGTTCAAACAACTAGGTTAATGCCAGCTCTAGGGAGAGGGAGGTCCGACACTAAGACGACATGGGATGACAGCGTGGCAGCCGGCGTCGAGGAAGACGTTGTGTAAGGCAGTGGCATGAAGCGACCTTCGCGTCGAGCTGACGGACCAGATGGTGGTGGCCCTTATTCTCTCACATTCAAGGAGGTCTGTGTGAACGCTGGCACTCATTGTCGGGAGCATTAGGAGATGAGAATGAGAATGGGTGTGTTCAGATTTTTTTTCAATGTTTTAGCCGATTTAGTTTTTTGTTTCTTTGTGTTCGATTGAAATGTTGTAGTAGGATTTTAGATGGTGCTTCATAACTTGGTCCTTGATGCATATGCATATGTTAATGTTTTAGCAATTGAATTTTGATGTTTCATCTTTGCAAACAAAATGTTTCAGAGGTGATTCGGTGTTTCAGCATTTTAATAGATTAAAACATTTTTAGTCTAGAGGTGAAACATTTCTCTAGTAGTAGTGAAACAACATCTTTTTTAAAAAAAGGCGTCCGATTTGTATTTGTCCCATCAAAAATATCCTCAAAACTTTCAGATAACTTAGTACAATAGTAACATAATAAATTATAACTCGTCTGTAACAAATGTAATTACATTTTTTAAACTTAAAATATAATTACATTGGCTCTTGGAACGTGTGCTACCCGCGCATGTATCTTAAAGCACATCCAACGATCGGAAAAATTATAAATTCTGCTCTTCAATTTTCTATCGAAGGATGTTTAGCAATTCTAATTATTATAATTATTATAAGGTCAGAATTTGAGTCAGTAAAAGTAATGCGGAAATGTGCCCATGGTTTTAAATTTGAGATAAAACCTTAAAACCTTTCTTACGATTACGAGGTTTTTTCGAGGATGAAATTTCATCATGTAACCATAGCATTTCCCCTGGTTTTTTCTACCCCAGGCTTTACAACATTTCGAAATCGGGAAATTGCGACATGAGCAGGTGCTATTAGAGAACAATTAGCAGATTTGGATTTGCGAATTATTTTAGAGAATTCGTCGGTCGAATGGAAGGAATTAGAAGACGAGGGGTATAGTGGGGATGAATGGGAAGATAGAAAAAGACGAATAAGAAAATTTTTTTTGATTAGACGCATGCAATTGGCGAAACATTTTATTCAAACAAATGTAGAGCCAGAATGGATGGTTTTGTGACTTCGGATATTAATGAACGAGTTATCCGTCGGAAGAACAATCTTGCCTATCTATTAAAAAGAAGTGAATTAGTGTCAATCTTGCCTATCTATTAAAAAAAGTGAATTAGTGCCAGGGAAAATTGGTACAATAAGCCGTGGATACACTTCTTGATAGTGGGTCCCGCGGGCAACCTGGGGAGCCTCGTGGGTGTCAGCTGGGGTAGATGAAACGTCTGACACATTGTTTTTCAATAAAAACAAGGAAGAAGACATACCTTCGATAGAAAATTGACTGAGAACGATAGCACGTTGGGGCATCAGCATCTACACAGATAGCCAAGGATGGCGATCAATGGCAGCGCCGGCGCCGGCGCCGGCGACGTCTACGTCGATGCATCAGCACCTCCGCCTTCTCTCCACCTGGTGATGTTCCCGTGGCTGGCGTTCGGCCACCTCATCCCGTTCCTCGAGCTCGCCAAGCGGCTGGCGGCGCGTCACCACGCCGTCGTCACCTTGCTCTCCACGCCGCGGAACGTCTCCCGCCTGGCCGAGCTCCCGCCGGAGCTCTCCGCCTTCGTCCGCGTCGTCTCGCTCCCGCTGCCGGTGGTCGATGGCTTGCCGGAGGGCGCCGAGTCGACGGCCGACGTCCCGCCGGAGAAGGTGGAGCTCCTCAAGAAGGCGTTCGACGGTCTCGCCGCGCCGTTCGCCGCCTTCCTCGCCGACGCCTGCACCGCCGGTGGCCGGGAAGGACCAGATCCTTTCAGCAGGAGGCCCGACTGGGTCGTCGTTGACTTCGCTCACGGCTGGCTCCCGCCCATCGCCGACGAGCACCAGGTGCCATGCGCCTTCTTCTCCATCTTCTCCGCGGCGGCGCTCGCCTTCATCGGCCCGAAGGCGGCGCACGACGCGCACCCGCGCACCGAGCCGGAGGACCTCATGTCGCCGCCGCCGTGGATCCCGTTCCCCTCCAGCTCGCCTTCCGCCGCCACGAGGCCGCGTGGATCGCCGCCGCCTACCGGCCCAACTCCTCTGGCGTCTCCGACCTCGACCGCATGTGGCAGCTGCTTCAGCGGTGCCAGCTCATCGTCTACCGCAGCTGCCCCGACGTCGAGGGCAGCCAGCTCTGCGGCCTCCTCGACGAACTCTACGACAAGCCCGTCGTGCCCACCGGCCTCCTGCTGCCGCCCGACGCCGGCGACGACGGCGACCGCCCGGACCTGATGCGGTGGCTCGACGAGCAGCCGGCGAGGTCGGTCGTCTACGTCGCGCTCGGGACGGAGGCGCCGGTGACGGCGGCCGACGTGCGGGAGCTCGCGCTGGGGCTGGAGCTCGCCGGCGCGCGGTTCCTCTGGGCGCTACGCAACGCCGGCGAGCGGCTGCCGGAGGGGTACGAGGCGCATGTCGCCCGGCGCGGCGTGGTGGAGACGGGGTGGGTGCCGCAGGTGCGCGTGCTGGCGCACGCCGCCGTGGGCGCGTTCCTGACGCACTGCGGCTGGGGCTCCACGGTGGAGTGCCTCCGGTTCGGGCTTCCGCTGGTGATGCTGCCGTTCATCACCGACCAGGGGCTCATCGCGAGGACCATGGCGGACAGAGGGCTCGGCGTGGAGGTGGCGAGGGACGACGACGACGGCGGCTCGTTCGGCCGGGACTGCGTCGCGGCGGCGGTGCGGCGGGTGATGGCGGTGGACGAGGGGAAGGTGTTCGCGCGCAACGCCAGGGAGCTCAAGGAGGCGCTCGGCGACGGCGAGCGGCAGGAGTGTTACGTCGACGAGCTCGCCGAGCGTCTGCGTCGCTGGAGTTTGAGCTGACGGCGGCGGCGACGCGCTCTGTGTACTCCGGTACGAACCATGTGTTCATCACGCATCGTATTCTTTTTGGAATGTATTTGCCTTAATTTTACTTTTTCTGATGGAATTAGCAAATCAAATTTACCGATTATTGAACATATATACGTTGTGTGAGAAAAAAAAAGTAATTCGAAGGTTTGTTTCGATGCTTGCTTCAAATTACCCTGCAAATTTTATGGCCATCTATTTTATGAACATATATACATTTTGTTTGTGCATCTATTTGTTTGTCGTTCGTCTATGCCATCTGCGGCTGCCGCCGCAAAATTTATAACTACACTAGAAAATCTGCGGTCACTAATTTATAGCCCATGGTTTTCTCGTGAACAGTGTATACAGTATACTATCAAAAATTATTTGAATGCAGAAGTTTTATGGCAACTAGTTCAGCATTTCCGTTGGTGCGCCCGCTGATTTATAGCTGTGCGTATTATTTTGGGTTCTTCTATATCATAATAAATTTGCTACATTTATATGGAATTAGTTTAGTTCCAATGAAATTTCTATAAAAATTCATACATATATGAAAGGATCCTTTAATCGGTATTTAATTTTATGTTTATAAATGCTTTTATGGATTAAAATATGCAGTTTTGGTTATTTTAATAATTTTGAAGGATATGTCTAACTCCTAAAATTGAAAGTAATATGGAGCAACTGTAATAATCCAGAGCCCTCTATTTTTCGTTATTTTTTTTCATTATTCCACCTCTTACATCGTTGGCCAGGCAAGGCATGCGGGGCTCGCCCGCACACGGGCCCATCAGTCATTAAGAACCACACGGCTGACGAGCTAATGGTAGTTTTAGAGGAAATTTAATATGATGTTGAACCTCATGCGAAGTTACCTTTGAGTTTTATCTCTTCCAAAAATTTCTCTGTTTCTCTTATTCCGTTTTTTTCATTCCTAAGATTTAAAGGGGCCTTATGCTGGGCCGCCTCCACGCTAGATCACTTTAGGTCCCCCATCTTATCGTCGACTTTTAAAATCGTACTAAATCGAAATAGCAGATATAATGCATCCCTAATCGTGCAAAACTGGATCACATTAGGTCTCAACCAGCAGTATTATGTCCGATTTAGGTTGACGTGGGTGTTAACAGCAAAGTTTAGTAAAGGTATGCCAACAATGGAGTTAGATTCGAACCGGATTTGAAGGGATCAGGTGGTTTCTAGAAACAGACAGCGCATCGGTTGGAAGCCGTATTGGCCGATATGGAATCGGACTCGATCAAACCGATACGGGTAACTTGAATCAGACTCAGCCGATATGGATAACCTGGGTTCGTGTTGGTTTCGAAAAAAAGCTTGAAAGTATTGCCAATTAGGAATTGAGTCCAGAAAATGCAATTATATTTATTAATTAGGAATACGAGTTAGTTATTTCTTTATGTAATTTCATGGTAAGAGTCCACCTATGACTTGTGTGTTTAGGCAAGTTTGAAAGTGTCCGGTATGGATAAGGTTTGTATGTTCGGGTATAAATATAAGCCCGAGTTCTTGTAAAAAATTAATGGTAGTTCAATACACTCTCGGCGCATCGTCACAATTTTCCTTTTACTTTCGACGAGTTTTTATTTTGAGTTGGGCTGCATCGGTTTCGATCTCCAATAAGAGATACGATTTGTCAATAGTGGCTTGTATTGGCAGATTAGCGCTAGGGTTTACGTTGCCGGTGGTAACCGCGCGGTTACCGCGGTTACTACCCTTACTGTGAGGGTATGGTAACCCGTACCGCGCGGTACAGTTTGATGAATTTTGACCGAATTCAAAAATTCAAAAAAATCCAAAAAAATCCAAAAAAAAATGATGAAGGTAGTGCTTGATTTGTAGTGTATTATGGTGAAGAAATTTCTCGAAAAAGAGTAATATTTATTCAAATTTGAGGGCAAAATAGAGAATCAATTAGGAAATAGAAAAAAGAAAAATATAAATGGGCCGGCCATGTACTGTTCATATAAATCATGCCAAAATTTTTTATTGTATACCTACAAGTATCCTACATATTTTAATTATTATTCCCAAATTCTACACACTTTTAAGTGTTTCTTCAATTTTTTATCATTTTGTTCATTTCGTTCTTCTTTCGGCCAAACATCGAGCGGTAACCGCGTCAAACCGTGCGGTTACCGCTCCATACCGCGCGGTTACCGCGGTTTTCCCAAATTTTTGAATTCAAAATTTTGAAACTCGAATTTGTCGCGGTTTTTGGTGGTTACCGCAGTAACCGCCGTACCGCCGGGTCACGGTAACCGGTCGGCACACGGTAACGTAAACCCTGATTAGCGCACAATTTTAGATGTTCTAATCTATCTTGTGCAACTGCTAGTTATCATATAACTTAGCTAATCTAAATCGATGGCTCGATTTACTTGTATCGGCCAAACCTTACTTAAGGTTTTGTCGGTATCAGCTAAATCGTCTTATTGGCTTAGATTAGCTAAGGTATCCATCACCTTGAAAATCAGTCAGAAGCTTGATTGTTTAGACTTTATGCTTCTTTACACACTTTGTGTTGCATCAGCCCTAGTCATGCCTAGAACCATAATCTCTAACCGGATTCTTGATTGTAAATAAGGGTAGCATCGAGGTTTCAGCCGATCTTACCTGATATAACCGTTTAGTCTTGTTTTAAGTTTCCTTAATTATGCTTTTCAAGTTATATCTGCCCCTTATAGAAGGATATCACGCTAAATAAATATATCAAGTTTGTCTCGATATATTTATCTAGATTGATATTCTTATATAAAGTTGTATCGAAGTATTAGCTGATACTGTATCTTGTTTTTAACCTAAGTATGGTGTCATCGGCTATGATTTATTCAGATATAATCTCAATTTATAGATTACATGTTTGAGTATGTCTACAGCCGATGGAACATATTTTAGGCTTGTCTATCTTTATTCATCTTACAACCTACAACCGATTTGACCATATCACATTGGCTAAGTCTATATGATATGTCATCGGCTTATTGGCCGATTGGCTATCGTGCATTTAACCTGTTTTATTGTATATCTTGTTGGTTGTAGGATCAAATCAACTGGCACGCCCTGAACCCGATGAAAGATTTGGACCTGCACTGAAACTAAGCAGAACTCTCAGGCCACCGTGTTTTCGCATCAACAGTGGGCCACATTCTCTCTCCCTTCTCGGCCTCTCCCCTTTCTTCTTCATCTTTCATCAGGTGGGAGAGGAACGGGGACGATGTCCTTGGCCCTCTGGGGTCTTCGAGGCAATAGAGGTTTTATATTACTTCAAGAGATGTACAAGATCTATATCTTTAAGAGACCTACAAGATTTTCATCTCCAAAGTGCCAAGAAGAGAGTTGAGACCTACAAGATCTATATTTTCAAGGGGCTGAGGAGACAACTGGCGACTTGTTGAATCCTTCAAGGACGATGTACAGTGAGAACTTGTTCATCAACAACATCTTCAAGAAACTCATCCGAAGTAACGAGAAAAGCTATAAATTGGCAAGGGGAGCAGTCTCAGCTACCCCGGACCAACCCGGTTCCTCAAACACACATTGTGCCCCGGGTATGCAGCCGCCCGGAAGTGCGGAGGCTGCCCTCGGGTACAGCATAGGGTCTCAGGGCCCTCGGAAGTGGCCCGAGCACGCCTCTTGCCTCAGACTTGCCCTGGTTTCCTTTGCCCGTCTAGGTGGGCTTGGACTTTTCAATCCAATCGACATCATGATTTCTATTGCAGGATGAAACAATTGGAGAACAGCTCACCTACATATGCCTCATGGACATGGCGTTGCATGCAGCCTCCTACGCGCCCACGTCAACCGAAGGAATAGGAGGGGCGCGACGTGCCACACCCACATCAACTCCTGCGCGGTTCTGCCTTGCCACTTCGCAAGGACTGACCGGTGGGCCCCATAGTGACCAAGCGGAGGCTTCCTCGCCCCCAACGCCACATGTCAGCTGATAAGTGAAGCTGTCACATTCGGCCGGATTGCTGTGGGGAGACATCGATAAGACAAAGCATACCAAACTCACTGGAACGGGTCATGCTTCTGCATGCATGCATTGGCACTATGGACTCCCCTTCGTCTATAAAAGGAGGATCCATGCCAACAGATAGAGAGTTTGATTTCTTAACAATTAAAGCTCACACAAGTCCCATATCTCATTGTAACACTTGTTCCTCATCCATAGTCCACATACAAATAGGAGTAGTGTGTTACCATCCATGTAGCTCGAACTTGTATACTTCCATGCGTTCATTTGCTCTCAGAGAGTGACCCAAACTCGACTCACCCCCTAGCCAAATCTTCAAAGAGGGGTACTCGCTTCCTCGTTGTAGGAGTTCCATACTTCGACAGCTTCGTTTCACAATCTATTATGCCGAACAGAGCCCTAATAGGTTTTGGCCACTCAAATTTGGGGTCCCTTCTGGGGGCCTTGTGTCGTCATTTCTTCCACACTCCCTCATCGACGGGCTTGCTAGAGCAGTTGCACCTGACAACCGTAGCTGCCACGATCAGCGGATAAAGGAGCAAGGCCACACTAAATCCACGAAAACGAACTCTCGTCATCGTCAGCTTTGAGCTTTGGAACCCGCATACAACTTCGATTCAACCTCATCGCAACACTAGGACAACACCACCTATAGCCGCCACATCTAGCACCATGACCTCTAGATGCTATGGATTCAACTCTGGCAAACAAAATGGGACTAATCAGACTTACGGGAGCACCTGACTAGATAGAAACTCTAACCCATACTACTCTATGTAGGGGAGGTAGCCTGACCCTTCTTTCGGTCATTGCCAGCGGTGAGCCACTGGAATCAGCCTAAATTTCGACAAATTAACTCTTGTCGAAAACTTATTTCAGAAAATAGACAATACCAAAAACTTATTATAAAAATAGATAGCCGGCTCAGCGCTATTGAGGTTGGTAGCTTGACGTTAAGGTATGATGTTTTAGCGCCATAAATATTGGTGTTGATATTTTATCCGAGGTGGTAAGAATTTGCCAGGTTAGAGGAGTAGTACACCCCGTGTTTCAAAATATAACGATTTCTAGTATTCAAATTGTGTCACAATATAAGGATTCTTGCATTGATTCTCATGATTCTCATCACTTCAATAATACCAAAGCCTATCACATGCTTACAAAGGAAATCTAAAGAATTTAAAAATTAAAAATTAACAATTAAACTAACTAAAAAAATCTTTTAACCTAATGTTACTATTTACTCCCTTCATCATAAAATATAAGGCACAACCACACAAAAACTAAGAAATAATTATTATCACCTTTCCATTTGGATCACTTTAATAGATACAAACCATACATCCAATACTAATAGGAATAGAGATCTTGAGGGTGGAAGATTTTTAAAAAAATGAATTAAGATGAAAGGATGTGCTAGTTAATTGCATGAATACATATCTTGCATTAAAATAAGAAGGTGTGTTAGTTAATTGTGTGCATGCATATCTTATATTAGGAGACATGACAAAAAATGGTTGTGACTTATATTTTGAGTTGATTGAACAGAGTACTAAATAAACTAGAAAAGTACTTATCTATACCTTCAATAGTTACAACCCACTAAGTCTAAAGCTCAATATTTAATCATGTCACATCATCATTCACTAGCAATAATTACATATCAAACATGATACAGGCATGCAACATCATCTATAATATATTGAATTCTACAAATCAATATGCAAACATATCCAATCATCAACCCTCACATCATTTTCATAATATTTTAACATATCTATCTATCATTTTTATAATACTTCACATGTTCCCCCTCGCCCAGGCCCATCGCAAGGGAAGAGAAAACCAAGATTTGCTTTATCAGGTATCAAACGGGAACTGCAAGCAAATAAAACACCTTTCAAAAGTATAAATACAGTCACATGGATTGTAAATGCGTGAATGTGATGGACAGAAATCGTCGTGGCAACTCCACTTCAACCCCCCACTCTTTCCCGGTGCCTATACTTAGCCCTTTGAAAAGTCTTCCAGTACCTCCTGCGTGCTAGCCCGTCAGAAGCATTGACTCCTTTAATGGGTCGAAACCTACTTAGTTCTTATTTGTATTTCATCTATACAGTTCACAATGTGCTCATTCTCAAAAAAAGAAAAAAACTTCTCCGTTTCGTTGGAAAAACCGACGCCAACGTTAAGATCAGTCTCCTTTCTCTTTTTGGGAGTTTGATACTCGGGCTTCAGTAGCCAATAGGAGGTAGACCATAAAGCTACATACGTTAGTCATCCTATCTTAATTAGGCTCTAATTCATAGTATTTTCGTTTTTATTCCTTTTCCTAGAGATTCTAGAGAAAATGAGACAAAGTGAAGCAAGTTTTGAAATGCAATCTATTCCCACGTCACTCTTCTCATAACAATACATGTGAAGATCGTGCATTTCAGTCACATTCAGATTCGTTTTTTGAGTCCATGATATAACCAAATTGGATGGATCTTTCACCCGTTTAGCTAAGAAAGATTAGATGCAGAGGTGGATAATAGATCGATATAAAGATCATGAGCTGCCCCATAATGAAACCATCAGGAGACGTGAATATCTCCTTCTTCCCTAATCCAAGATTGGAGAAAGGAGATCTAAGGGGAGGAGTTATACATTTGTGTATTGATAAGACCGTTCATAATTTCTTTCTTGAAGATCGATATTTGAGACTTGAGCAAAACTCAGATCAGAGAAGAATATGGTTCCTGATTCCCTTTATTGGAACTATGTTCTTTTTTATTTTTGTTTCGAACTGGTTGTGTGCTCTTTTACCTTGAAAAATTATACAGTCACCCATGGAGAATTAACAGCGCCCACGAATGATATAAATACTATCGGATTCCAAAAATTTGTGCACAGTTACCCACAAGATAAGAACCTTTATTTTGAAATTCAAAAAGAAACTATTTGCGTCGGAAATGAGAGATATTTTGTTTCTCCATACAGAATTAGTTTCTTTTCATTCTAACGTAGAATTTCTTCTTTTTTTAGGGATTTTAGGGAAAATAAGGCTCTTGTCATTTTTTATTCTATTACTAAACAGAATGGGAAGACAGAGGTGGTTATTCTTTGTCTACCAATATTCAAATTTTAACTCCCTAGAACAGCAGGTGTTGTAGCGAAACTAATTACAAAAGAAGGTAAACCGGTCATAAGATTACCATATGAGGAGGTCCGTTTGGTATCCCAAACCTGCTTAGCAACGAATTGGATATGAATCGGATTTCATATAGAGGGGAATTCCATATATCGGATTAGATAATAAATCTAACTTCGGAATATATAATATCCCATATCAATTTGTTTCTTCTATCTTGTTTTCTTTCCATGGATCGCACAGTGAGCGTATTTGATATTCGGATATTCTCCATATCAACGATCTGGTGAATCCTCTTAATTAATCATTAAACAAAACTAATAAACTAAAAATAATTGATAAATGATCAAGGTAAAACATTCACAGTTTTCATACTGAAATGTTATCTATACTATAATAAATAATAAGTGAATCAACTTAACATATACAGTATATTTTACATTAAAGTATGGATATCATTTGTTTGTTTCATAATTAGCGTTTCACTATTTTTTTATTTCTATCTTAATTGTTTAAAAAACATATTAAAATTATTAACTGCTGCCACAAAGAGCGACGAATCATATAGTATTTTATATTTTACAGCGGAGCGAGTAACATTGAGAGAAAGGTGTGGATTTCAGTCCAGCTCTGGGGTCGCTCACAAGGTCTCTATGAGACTTCCGCCAAGTTCGAGCCCCTTTCCCATGGAAAAAACCGTTGCCACATGTTTATAAACGTGCAGTTAGAAATGGCGGCAATAAATTACGTGAATTGCGCGTGGCTGGCACTGGCAGTAGGCAGTAGCTATCAGCGTGGCTCTCTCAACACAGTCGCAAACCAACAATGGCAACCAACCACGGCGGCGCCGGCGCCGCCGACGACGGCGCATCTGCTGCTCCGCCTCTCCACCTGGTGATGTTCCCGTGGCTGGCGTTCGGCCACCTCATCCCGTTCCTCGAGCTCGCCAAGCGGCTGGCGGCGAGGGGATACGCCGCCGTCACCTTGCTCACCACGCAGCGGAACGCCTCCCGCCTGGCTCAGCCTGTGCCGCCGGAGCTCTCGGCGAGCGTCCGGCTCGTCTCGCTCCCGCTGCCGGCGGTCGATGGCCTTCCGGATGGCGCCGAGTCGACGGCCGACGTCCCGCCGGAGAAAGTGGAGCTCCTCAAGAAGGCGTTCGACGGCCTCGCCGCGCCCTTCGCCGCCTTCCTCGCCGACGCCTGCGCCGCCGGAGACCGGGAAGAAGGTAGAGGAGGAGGAGGAGCAAATCCTTTCCTCAGGAAGCCCGACTGGGTCGTCGTCGACTTCGCCAGCGGCTGGGTCCCACCCATCGCCGACGAGCACCAGGTGCCATGCGCCAACTTCTCCATCTTGTCGGCGGCGGCGCTCGTCTTCTTCGGCCCGAAGGCGGCGCACGACGCGCACCCGCGCACCGAGCCGGAGGACTTCATGTCGCCACCGCCGTGGATCCCGTCCCCGTCCACGCTCGCCTTCCGCCGCCACGAAGCAGAGTGGATCGCCGCCGCCGCCTACCGGCCCAACGCCACCGGGTTGTCCGACGCCGGCCGCATGTGGCAGGTGCAGGAGCGGTGCGAGGTCATCGTCTATCGCAGCTGCCCGGAGGTCGAGGGTCAGCTCTGCCACCTCCTCCACGGCCTCCACGACGACAAGCCCGTCGTCCCCGCCGGCCTCCTCCTGCCGCCTGACGCCGGCGACGACGGTGACCGCCCGGACCTGATGCGGTGGCTCGACAACCAACCATCGAGGTCCGTGGTCTACGTCGCGCTCGGCACAGAGGCGCCGCTGACGGCGGACAACGTCCGCGAGCTCGCGCTCGGGCTGGAGCTCGCCGGCGCGCGGTTCCTCTGGGCGCTCCGGAGACAGAGCGGCGGCGGCGGCGGCGTCGGCGAGCTGCTGCCAGAGGGGTACGAGGCGCGTGTCGCCGGGCGCGGCGTGGTGGAGACGGGGTGGGTGCCGCAGGTGCGCGTGCTGGCGCACGCCGCCGTGGGCGCGTTCCTGACGCACTGCGGCTGGGGCTCCACGGTGGAGAGCCTCCGGTTCGGCGGCCTCCCGCTGGTGATGCTGCCGTTCATCATCGACCAGGGTCTTATCGCGAGGGTCATGGCGGACAAGGGTCTTGGCGTGGAGGTGGCGAGAGGCGACGACGGCTCGTTCCGCGGCGTGGACGTCGCGGCGGCGGTGCGGCGGGTGATGGCTGAGGACGAGGGGAAGGTGTTCGCGCGCAACGCCAGGGAGATGAAGGAGGCGCTCGGCAACGGCGAGCGGCAGGAGCGGTACGTCGACGAGCTTGCCGAGCGCCTGCGTCGTCGCCGGAGTTTGAGCTGACGGCGGCGGCGCGCGCGAAAGCTCCAGCCGCTCGAACTACGTCTTCACGCATCGTGTATTCGTGTTCTTTTCGGAATGTATATTTATTTTCGGATTTGCTTTGTTCTGATGGAATTTGCAAATCAAATTTACCGATTACTGAACATACGTTGCGAGAATAAAAGAACGTTAATTCGAAATGTTGTTGAAATTGCCATACAAATTTATGGCCATAACAAAATGCAATGGACAACGCGTGAGCAAAAATGTTGATTTTTAAAAACACGGTACAAACACGCACACTCATTCCTATCAACGCATACACGCACATCTTATCCATATAAGCACCTCTGAAAAACTGGGTTGTCATATCTTGAGATTGACGAAGTCATCACAGGTATCTTGCTGTCAACGGGTAGGTCGTCTACCATTGAAAGAATAATTTAGCCGTAAATATGAGCACCTATCTCAAATCTACAATTTAAATCCGGATGGGTTGGTTTTACCACAAGAAACCTAACCACAAGCAAAAATGCTGATTTTTCGCCCCTGTTAACAGCAAAATTTGGCAAGATGAATTCAAAGTAGATTCGGAGAAAAGAGTTGGTTTCCAAAAACAGAATAGCGCATCGGCTGAAAATTGTATCGGCCGATACTGAATCGGACAAGGTTGGCCGATACAGGCAAAACAGGTTCATATTGGACTTGGGTGAGAGAATTGAAGATATTTTCAAACGAAGATCGAGTCCGGGAATAGCAATTGTATCTATTAATTAGGATAAGAGTCAGTTTTTCTTTATATATTTTTGGAAGATCTTTGTTATAGTCCATAATGGGCTGGTGTGTTTATTTTGTACTTAAGAAAGTTTGAGTCATATCCAATATGGATAAGGTTTATATATTTCGGGTATAAATATGTGCCCAGGGTCTTGTAAGAAACCACAACAGTTCAATACAGATTTTCGGCGCATTGCCACCCTTTTACTTTTACTTTTCGACGAATTATTGTCTCGAGTTTGGGCTGCATAGGTTTTGATCTACAGCAAGAGGTAAGGCTTGTCATGGCGGCTTGTATCGGTGAGATTAGGGCTTACATCATTTTCCACACTCTAATCTAGTCTATTCATCTGCCTATTTATCATATATCTTAGCTAATCTAGATTGATGGTTTTGTTTACTTATATCGGCCAATCTTTTTAAGGTTTTGTCGATATCGGCTAAACAACTTTCACCAACTTATATTAGCTAAGGTATCCACCACCCTGAAAAACAATCAAAGGCTCGATTGTTTAGACTTTATGCTTTCTTTCATATTTAATGTTGCATCAATTGGGTTTGACCTACTAAGTCGTAATTGAAATCATAAAAACTAATTTGCTTTTTAATTGTCGATAAGGGTAGTATCGGGGTTTTAGCCAATCTTACCTGATATATCTGTTTTACTTATTTTTTTTCATATGTTTAATCTTGCTTAAACATGTTATATCTGCTCCTTATACAATTATATCACTCATTTAAATAGATTAAGCATGTACTCAATCTTGACCAGATCTAAATATTTGGGGATTGGTGCTTGCTTAATATATTTACCTTAGATTGACATTCTTGCATAAGGTTGTATCAGAGTATTAGCTGATACGTTATCTAAACTTCCTGAAAGATCTCATCGGCTATGATATAAGTTCATATAATCATTAATTTATCTGATATTGGTTATAAGCAATTCTTGGTTGGGTCCGGTCTATCGTAATTGCTTGCATCTAAAAAAAGGATTAAATTAATAATTGCCTCTGCAACCGATCGTGATTGTTTTGGGTCTAATCTACAACCTCTACTCATCGGCTAGTCATTTAGGCCATATAATTGTATGACAATTGACTTTAAAAATTATCAATCTCATGTTGTATTGATTGGGTTCAACCTATAGGATTGATTCTGTTAAGAAAAAGTTGTTTGTGATTATATTTAATCTAAATCTAGTTTATGAGTATCATCTTCTGCCTTATAGCCGATTCGACCTGCTTGCATCGGCTAAGTCATTATGATACGTCATCGGCTCACCGGCCGATCGGCTATCGTTTACTAATATGATTTTATTGTTTATCTTGTTGGCTATAGGATCAAACCAACTGACACGCCCTGAAACCGAAGCAAGTTTGGACCTGCGCTGGAACTAAGCATAACTACCAAGCCGCCATGTTTTCACATCAACAGTCCCCCATGAAGGACACGACGTGAAACATCGCCACTACTCGTCAAGAAGCCAAAACAAGGTTTTCACCGAGAGATCGGTGGGAGAAAGGAAAAACGCCATAACAACGCTTGCAGGAAGGGGAACGATGCCTAAGGGTGTCGCCGTCATCAAGTTGGCCAATAGCTTGCCATGGCTTTGCCAGCGATTTCCAAACTAGAACCACAAACCACAAAACAAACCCGCACAGAGACTGTCGTTGGACCACCACACTGTCCCTCTAGCCACCAAACCAAGGCCACCGCCCCAAAGCTCAGGTGGCCTCACAAGGATGCTTCAAAATGCCATCATGTCGCCGCCATCCCTTGTTTCACAAAGCCATCGCATCTACCCTCTCCCGAACCTCCCTTGGACCGTAACTGGAGAATTCGGCCAAAGAAGAGGAGGAGCTCCATCGAAGGGAGGTTCCTCGGCTGGCAATCAACAAGATGAACCGCCGCCGCCACCAGCCGCTTCCCCACACGTCGCCATCAACCCTTGAGGTTTGCCATCGCCATTGCCTCCTTGTGCCACAACCTTGTTGCTGCCATTCCTCCTCCTTGCGCCGCTGTCATCTCCCCACCGCCCCTAGCTAGGAGTGCCAAATCTAGCCTCCTAGCTAGCCAGGGAGGAGCCCCATCACCACTGCTCCGCCATGTGGCTTGAGAGCCCCGCATTGGCGTGACCATGGCCACTCTCGTTGTCACCGACCTACATGCCCCGGCTACCTATCGAGAGTTCGGTAAGGCCAAGCCGTGGAGGCCCCAGATCTAAGCAACGACTATCGAGCTCGTAGCGGGTCCCCGTCGCACCATCCCTGTCGCGGCGTTTTTTCTCTGCGCCACCCCTTTCCGCACCAGAGGATGGTGAAACCGAGCCCTGCCGCCGCCATCTAGTTAGCCATGTGGTTTCTTGTGGCTAGCTCTGGTGGCAGCGAGAGGCAGGAAGGGGCGGTGCTAGGGTTTTCGTTTGCCTCCCGGTCACCAGTGCAGGGACGACGTGGCGGGCAGGGCCGTCAAAGGCCATGTGCGAGCACACGGCCACATAGGGCCCCCAATTTTTGGGGCCCCCACCTCGGAGTGGGCCTGCAGCCTGGCCTGAGCTCAGTGGCCCACGAGCGACGCTAGGTGCCCAGGCGGAAGACAAACATCGCTTCGGCTTCGCTGTTCAATGTTCACTCGCGGAGACATGACTTGCGGCGTGCATGCAGCATGACAGTCGGCAACGACAGAGTTACGCCTCACGGCAGCAGGCAACACAACGTCGATGTCCTCAAACGGTGACGTTGCCGAGCGGAGCAGTGGGCAGCGGGGAGTAGAACATGAGGTCAGTACTACGTTTACTCTTTTAGCATTAATATTTAAAAATATATTTCTAAGTATTATACGAAATAACACATATTAAAGTTCTATAGTTGACTGAAAGCAACATATTAGTTTTTCAAAATTTAGGGTATTAATTTGCATTTCGTTCTGAGGCCCCCAAATCCTAGAGACGGCCCTGGTGGTGAGTCATCTAGCCAACCACCGAATCAACCGCTCCATTACCTCTTAAAGTTGGGAGAATCCTTTGCGTCGGTCGGCCGACGAAAAAAAATAATCGGGCTCCCCCAACCGCTCGTTCGACTCCTCATATCTCTCTCCGTCTACATACTTATCCATTTGCCTTCTCCCTCTTGCGCTCTCTCTCTTCCTCTCTCCTCTCTTTCTTCTCGCCTTGTTTGTGAGCAACGAAGGCGCAGGAAGAGGAACTGGCAATCGAAGAACCTGAAGGCGAGGTTGGCGCTGCGGAAGGTCATCACCACCAGGCCGCCCGTAGCCTAGCCGCCGGCAGCGCGGCAACATCGCACGGGCGGAGGCCGGCGGCAAGATGCCCTCCTCACTCGATCCCCTTCCCTGCTGCCTGTTGTTAGATGGGGGAGCTCGCGGCGCGACGAAGGAGAAAGAAATTTGGTTGGATTGTCTTGTGCTTTTGTGTGGCCTTGTGGTGCTGAAATTTTTGGGGAAAGGAAGCAAGGAAGGAGGAGAAAATCAGATGAGCCCACCGAAGAGGAGTAAAAAATCATATTTGGACTGGTACATTTTTATGAGTTTTTGATGTTTCAACCAATGTATATGGATGTTTCTTGGGGTTGGGTTGAAATGTTGCACTTTATACTTCGATGGTGTTTTATATTTTTGTTTATGACTCTTATAATTTGTTGATGTTTCATCTGTTGAAACTTGATGTTTCATCTGTTGAAACTTGATGTTTCATCTGGAGAATTTTCGATCATGATTAAATTATTTTTAAACATTTAATAGTCTGAAACATTTTAATTTACTGGTGAAACATTTTCCGAGTGACGATGAAACATCGTCCAATTTTTTCCTCGCCCGATTTGTTGTCACCCCTTAAAGTTGCTAAAGTTCTTTAAAGTTGTAGTATATTTGCGAAATTGATATGCTACAATCTGCTCACCCTTGTCGTCTCTCATGTAATCCTCGTCTTCGCAAAATTGTTCAATATATTTGCGAAATTGATGAAATTTTGGTAATTTAATGATACAGAACATCTCTTCTGCATAAAGTTAATCTTTCTTCTAATAGAGATCTTCTGCAGCAAAATATAGGGTCCACGTAGAATACTTGCTGTGATCAAACAGTTGAACTGTTGAAGCAAGCAGTCAGGTACCAGTATGAATACTTTAGCATTGCACGGAAACTAACATGAATAGTTTAGCACTATTGGAACAGTTGAACTGTTGAAGCTTTAGCATTGCATGGAAACTAACATGAATACTTTGCCAGTGGATGTGATTTGCTACGTGGAAGAGGTAAATAATATACACTTACACAGGCAGTAAAGCATCGATGTGAAATGAAACAGTAGAAAGAAGATATTAATAAAAGAGGCCCCATTAAAAGATTCAGTTCACAATTCGCATATAAAAAACACAAACAATCCCTAGTACAGTACAAAAAGAGAAAAATTAACACCCAGACTGAAAGAGAGCCAATGATGAACGCGATGCCACACCATACTATCATCAAGGCAACTCAAATTTCAAATTTCCATGTCACCAAAGGGAGGCCAATAGAGCACGACTGTTTCAAATTTCAGTTCTCATGACAGCTCTGCGGGATCAGTCCCAAGCACTAGAAAAACCTTGTCCGCCACCGTAGCTACTGCCACCACCACCATAGCCGCCACCACCATATCCGCCGCCTCCATAAGCTCCGCCTCCACCACCATAACCTCCACCACCACTGCCTCTGTCTCGTCGGAAGTCGCGGCCACCGAACCTGGCACCACCACCTGACCTGCGGTTTCTGCCGCCACCACCACCTCCATACGATGAACGGGCAGCATACCTCTCAAGCCATTGAGGAACCTCCTGGTTAGCCTCCTGCATGACCTCACTCAGCGGCCTTGCCAGTGAGATGTTGCTCTCGTTGAAAAATGCAGTTGCCAGACCAGATTTCCCTGCACGCCCTGTCCTTCCTATCCGATGGACATAGTCATCGATATCATTTGGGAGGTCAAAATTAATGACGTGGGCAACATGAGGTATATCCAGTCCACGAGCAGCAACATCAGTTGCCACAAGGATGGGAGTTGCTCCACTCTTGAAGGATCTCAGGGCATACTCTCTTTCCTGCACAAAGAACAAATGGTATTATGTTCAACCCAGACTTTGAGCCAGAATGAGGATAATAGACTCATTAAAGTTTCACAAAGCATCCATGGACAGTGTGATGTATCAGTATTTATTGACCAGGACTACAGAAAAAACGGGTTACTTTGTGAAGATTTTACTGCTGGGGGATGTATGATATATCAGTAATATGTACCATATGATGTGATTATCATCCTGTGACACCACATGTAAATGCAGATTCAATATAAATTGCAGATTTACAACTCAGTGGCAGTAACCTTTATATTTTGAGACACCTTGATATAATAGTCCAACAGCACATATGATGAACTCTATTCAGTTAAGCAAACATGCAATGATATCCAAGACTTATCTAAGGGAAGAAGGCAGCGTTGCAGTGGTAATATTTTCAAAGATCTTTATACAGCTGCTACCATGCATTGACATGTAAGAATACACTTTTCTATGCAAGCAAGTCATAGCAAAGCCACACCTGTTGTGTTCTGTCTCCATGAATGCTAGTTGCTGGAAACCCATTGTTATAAAGCCAGTTCTCCAGGGCATCAGCTCCCCTCTTTGTCTCCACAAAGACCAAGGTAAGAGCTTGCTGAAATAATTAAAGTGAAACACAAAATAAATTATTAAAAATGTGTCAACAAGTACAAAAACAATGTCATTTTAGATAGCCAAAGGGATACCTAATACTAGTATCATATATATATACTAAATCTATGAATTTTTATTAAAATAACAGAGCAACAAAGCCTGAAATACACAGTACCTTCCCATGTGTACCGTTTGCCCTTTGTGCATGAAGAAGGTCCATGAGGTAGCTTCTTTTGTCAGCATCAAGGACAAACTCAACCCTCTGGACAATTAAATCAGTACTTGAACCAACTCTCCCGACAGCAAGAAATATGTAATCGGCAAGGAAATCTGCAGCCATTCTCTGCATAATTAATTCATAAAGGACGATTAGTGTTATCCTTGTATTTTATGCAGGCACAGTAACAATATAACACAAAGTTGTGCGATATTGGTAGATTTATGCAGGAACCATACATAGCTCAAAGGGAAAATACTGGTAGCCTCGGAACAATTAACAATTGTGAGATCGTAGTAGGTTTTCTATGCTAACCAAACAAAAAATTGAGAGCTTGGTTTAAAACCTTTCAGGACTAATGAACTAACCGCAGAGAAAACAAAAATGGATGTATTTTTCTCACCATAATCCATAAATCCACATGTTAGAAGCTAGATCCAATCACTTCAAAAAATAAGCACAATGTTTTAAGTAAATTAATCTGATGGTCATGGTGGAATCACAATATGATAATAGAAAAACCATCTGTAAAACAAAATATGCAAGAATTCATAGAGAACTAAAATACAACATATGGATCACCCAGTGCTTCCAAAGGAATAAAACTCCCAAAAAAGATTAACATTAGAAAACAGAAATCTGCAATCAAATTTAGTGATACGATCGAATAGCAGAAAGCCAGGCGAGGGAAAGAAGCGAACCTGTATCTCCTTTGGAAATGTAGCACTAAACAACATCGTCTGCCTCTCTCCACGTGGAGGCATGTCCATCTGCTCAACTATTTTACGTATCTGGGGCTCAAATCCCATATCAAGCATTCGATCAGCTTCATCAAGAGCTAAAAACTTTATCATCTGCAGTGAGACTCTAGCCCTCTCCAACAAATCCATTAAGCGACCAGGAGTTGCCACAAGGATTTCAACACCTCTTTCTAACTCCCTCAACTACAAAAACAACCATGCGCTGTACTTAGTACGATATCCAATAACATGAAAATCTACATTATTTTAAGACCCATTCCTAGCATTCAAATATCAGCTTATACCCATTATATTTGCATTTCTCTTCTGTCAAGCACACACAAGTTTATGTTACCAAAAGTTCCCACTTGCATTATTAAAATAACAAGAAGAATTTATGTTATTTAGTTTGCTACATATATAGCATTTCTTTAGTTTTGTTCATGGTATGTTTGCTCTCCTTTGATCTCAAGTTTTATCAAGATTGGATCTTGTCAAACCCAATTTAGAGCCTAACAATTTTAAAACCTTATTAGGAATAGAATGATGACTAAAAACCAGTTTTAGCCAAGTACATTTTGACAAAATACAATCCTAGCCGCACAACAGCTAAAGTTCAATTCAATATACAAAACGGTACATAAAAATGAATTTTCTGTAAACGTATTTACATTTATGATGGATCCAAACAGATACTCAGAACATATATGTCGTTTCATAACTACATTTCATGAACTTACCACTATGTTGCCTCTACCAACTAAATCAGGATTATAAATTCTGGGCAAGCGGCCGAATTCAAATATTCAAATAGTGGTAAGTTCAAGCTATCATCAATTTCTAAGGAGACTTAAGGCACAGGCCACAAGGTTTGCTTTGCCAGTACAAGTATGATGTTTATTAATGAGGGCCGTGCACTAATATTCTATTCTATTTTATCACAGCAGATTGTGAACCGTGAACTAATATATCATAGTAAATGTGCAAGTAAAGCAAAAAACTATGTACAGTCCTCTTAACAAGGCTATAGGCACAAAGCACCACATAATGGTGACAGATAATGCATGTGAGACTCAAGTATGCACAGACCAAAGTACAAGGCATTACGGTCGAAACATATCAGACTAAACAGACAAACCTGCTGAGTGATTGGCGCTCCTCCGTATGCAACGACCACTTTAACACCAGTCTGGTATGCAAACTTCCTGGCTTCTTCATGGATCTATGGAATGAAATATCACAAGCGAATCAACCAAAATAATCAAGATAGTTCTGCAAATAATACAAAGAGGAAACCAGTGTTCGGTTGGACATACTTGAACCGATAGCTCACGAGTGGGAGATAGGATTAGTGCAAGAGGATATGCGGTCCTGGAACCCCGTGACCTGGGGGGTGGCCTTGACCTCATGATTCCACTGATGATAGGGAAACAAAAGGCTGCTGTCTTTCCAGACCCTGTTTGTGCACAGGCCATGAGATCCCGTCCTGCAATGGAGATAGGGATGGCATAACGCTGCACCGGCGTCGGCTTCACATATTTGCACCTTCTGATATTCTCATTCAGCGCGTCACCCAAATCGATCTCTGCAAATGTGTTGGCTGGTGGGGGCACATCGTGGCCGCTTGTCTCAACAGGGATGTCTTCATAGGCTTCAAAATTGATGCCTGTGTTCTCACCCTCAAAGTCAACTTCCGCAGCCTCACTATTGGCAAAGGGATCCGGTTCACGGTCTCTTCGGTCCCAACCCCCAGGGCGGGAGTTCCAGGCACCGCCACCGCCACCTCCTCCTCCACCACGGCCACCAACGCCAAAGCCCTGGCGAGAACCACCTACGCTCCCACCACCACCACCGTTCACAATGCCTGCCCAGCGAGGGCCACCAACGACACCAGGCAGGCCACCAGAAGGCTGTGCGACGGCAGCAGCAGCAGCTGAGGGCAGCGCGCTAGCTTGCGCCGGCGCTGCTGGAGCTGCTTGGGCCTCGAAGCCAGCACCGGCAGAGCGGCCACGGAGGTGCGGGGGAACGTAGGAGCTGCGCGGGAGGCGCGAGTTGCCTTGGTTAGCAACAGCAGCAGCAGCCGCGGGCGCCGATTCCTCGGCGTTCGCAGCTGAGTCAGCCCATGAAGATCGCATAATTTAGCGCACGAGACCCGTTGATGAATACACACCACTCGATCACTGAAACAAAAAACATAGCCACAAAACACAAGACACACAAAGTTAGCTAGCTAAGGATTCCTACGCTTAGCATGAACTGAACTGTTACTAGTACTAGGGTTAATTAACGCAAAGAGGAAAACCTAGGTTCCAGATCTAGAAGAGAAGATGAGGCTAGGGCAAACAGGGACAAGGGCGTGCGTAGAGCGAGAGGGATGAGGTAAGGGAGAGGACGCGCGTCGGCGCCGGGCGCTCACCGGACTCGCGGGGATGGATGGGGATCGGCGAAGGCGGCGGGCGGGCGGACGAACTCGCGAGGAGTAGACGGGGAGTCGAGGTGGCAGAGGGAGCGGACGGGGGAGTAGCCGGGGGAGATCGAGGGGAGTAAGCGGTGGCGGAGGCAAGCAGCAAGACGCGGCGGCGGAGCTCAGGGGTGGTGGAAATCGGCGCGGCGGCGGAGGCGGAGGCGGCGCGGCGGGGGGAGACGGGTGTGGAGAGGGAGGGAGGTCTCAGGGGGACGGGAGATGGACTGATAAAGGCCGGAAGGAATTGTGAGGAGGAGTCAAGAGGCCCGTTAAGCGGTATGAGCTTTCCATAGCCCGCTTTCGATCTGAGCTCTTCACCTCTCAGAAGCAAGGAATAAGTTAGGTCCCTCAAGTTGTCGTCCAGTCTGATTTTCGTCCTCAGTCCAAAAAACCGGATACAACGCATCCCCAACTTACAAAACCGGTGCAAACGAGGTCCTCGATAGTATTTGACCCCGGTTTTGCTGACGTGACGCCTACGTGAATCGTTTGACTAGGTCTTCATCCTACGTGGTATTGATGTGACACTTACGTGGCAGTTTGATAAAAAAATAAAAAGAGCAAAATTGAAAACTAAAAAATTAAAAAAAATACAGGGCCCATATGTCAGTCAAACGAAAAAATAGTGGGACCCACTGACATGTGGGTCCTACTTCCTCCACCTCATCCTTCCAACCTCCATCTTCTCTCTCCACCGGCGAGCGCACGCAGAGAGGGACAAGGTGGAGAGCCCGGCAAGGAGGGCGGCGAGATCGTGCCCGTGACACTACCGCTGATAAGGCGGGCTCAGGAGAGGGAAGGTGGAAGTCGAGGCGGCCCTCTCCCGTGAGCTCGAGCTCTACTATCTCTTCGTCTAAAAGCGTCACCTACGGCGTCGCTCCGCCGCCATCTTTGACACAGCCTCGTCGCCTTCCTCCTCCTCCTGAAGGCTACTCCAGGGTGGGCTCAGGGGCGGCTCTTGGCCAGGCATCCCGTCTCCGGCGACGGCAACGACATGAAGAGGGGCACAAGAGCACTTCTCTTGATTTCTTTCTCCGACGACGGCAGCATGAAGACAACAGAGGCGAAGGAATGCGCCGGTCGAGGCAGCAGCAGGGACAGCTCTTGGTTGGGCTCCCCGTCAATAGCGGCGATGGATGCGACGGGCGCTTTCTTGATTTCTTTCTTCGACGACGCGACGTGAAGACGGAGGAGAGACGAAGAAAGGCGCTTGTCGAGGCTGCGGCGGGGACGGGGGCAAGGGTGGTGATGGGCTCAGTGCGGCTCTTGGTCGAGCGCCCCGGCAAGGGTGGTGATGGCTATGGATGCGGCGGGCGTGGGCGGCATCAGCGTGGTAGGGGCATCGGGCGGCGGGGTGGCTGGCTCGCACATCAACAGGGAGGAGCAACGAGCGGGTGTTAACACCAGAATTTGGTAAGCCCCGAAGTCCCTATCGACCCAAGGTTCATATCGGCTTGAAACTAGTATCGGCCTAAAATTCTACATCGGCCGATGGGGGTTTTCTTAAACCAATCACTAACAGTAGTCAGATTCTTGTTAGATTCGGGAATTTCTTATCCAGAGAAGACCGAATTTGAGGAGGATGCGGCTTGTATCTATTAATTAGAAAGAATTTGTTAGTTTCCTTTTTATCTTTAGAAAAGTGTGTTTAGTGTCCAATAAGGACTTTATCTATTTTCTTTATCTTTAGGAAAGTTTGAGTCGTATTCTGTTAGGATCTTTGTTAGCCTATGGGTATAAATATGTAAGCCCGAGGTTCATGTAATTTTTATCACACGATCAATACAACTTCGGCACATCGCCACCTTTTTACTTTCGTCTTCTTCGGCGAGTTCATGCCCTTCCTACGAGGGGTAAGTCTCGTTATGGCTGCCTGCGCTGTCAGGGCTAGGGCTTCGATGTTCTGATCTCGGTAACGTAAGCACCTACTATCATATATCTTAGTCAATCTGATTTAGCTTCTCGATTTTATCGTATCGGCCGAGATTCGTTTTAGGGTTTACGCCGGTATCGACCAAATCGCCTCGCTAGATTAGATTGGCTAAGGTATCCACCACCCTGAAAATCAGTCAAGGGCTTGATTGTCTAGGTCTTGCTTTCTTTTCATACTTAGTACTGCATCAGTTCAGTTTGATCTACTAAGTCGTGATTAGAACCGTAATCTCTAGCCTGCCTGTTGGCTGCCAATAAGGGTTTCATCGGGGTTTCAGCCGATGAGTTATCTTAACGTTGCATCGGCCCACGAGTTTTATACATGGGGATTGGTCCTGGCCGATGACAACAGAGTATTTATTACATATCTTTTGGATGTTGTGTCATCGGACCTCCGGCCGATGTGTGCTTCAATCTTCAGATCAATATTTATTTTATCATATGATTGGTTTATGCTATATTATATTGCTATATTATCATGTTATCGTCGGCCGATCGTTTTTATATAGATGTTTGCTCAGTACACAGCCGATGGATTAAAACCCTAACTACATCGGCTGGCATCGACATCGGCTGGAACTGCACCATCGGCCTACCGACCGATCGGCTGTTTTTGCCCTATCGGCCGATAGACCTTTTATTCTGTTACTTTGTATATCTTGTCAGCGGCAGAATCAAACTGACTGGCACGCCCGCGCTTCATCAATTTTAGGACCTGCACTGGAGCTAAGCAGATCTCCCAGGCCTTCGTGTGTCCGCACGCTGGATCCTCATCGGCGGTACAAATTCGGCGTCAACAGCGGGGGAGTGAGGGGATTGAGATGGTGGGAGCTGCTCCGCCCTGCTCCGATCGCCACCCGCTACGCTCCGCTTGCCTGCTTCGCATGCCGTTGCTTCGCCCGTTGTCACCCCGCCTGCTTCGCTCTGCCATGCTCCTGCCATGGGAGAGAGAGGATAGAGAGAAAAGGGGAGGAATGAGGATGACATGTGGGGGCACATGGGCCCCACTATTTTTTATTATTTTGTGTGTATAACTTACATATGGGTCCCATGGTTTTATTAGTTTTCCGGATCGAATCGCTACGTAAGCGTCACATCAATGCCACATGGGACGAAGTCCTAGTCAAAGAAGCCTCGTAGACGCACCAGCCAAAACCAGGGACAATACCACCAAGGGACCTTGTTTGTTTGGTTTTGTAAGTTGAAGGATGCAATGTATTCGGTTTTACGGTCCAGGGATGAATTTCAAGCTCGACGACAAATTGAGGGATCCAAAGTGAACTTATTCCCAAAAGCAACTACCGAGTAAACCACATGTTGAGAATTTATTGGGCATTTGCAAATTTGACATTTTTTATTTAATTTTATAAATATATCACTCGAATGATAGTTCTAGTGGTATTTTTTTATTTTTAATGGCATTTCTGCATTTTAAAAAGGCTAGATTTTTCAGCTTATGGTTTCTATTTTGGATTCTATATATACATGGTCTGTTTGGCATAGCTTAAGCTCCACCTCTTCTGGAGCTAGAGCCCAACCAAACAGTTTTAACTTCACCTAAAATGAAAGTGGGGCTGGCTAGAGCGATCTCACAAAATGAACTAGAGTTGTGGAGTTGGGTTTAGGCTGCTCCACAACTTCACTTCAGACCCAACTCTTTTAGTTAAATTTAGAAGTTGGAGCTCTACCAAACGAGCCCTAGATTGGAGTGCTCTCACATAATAAACTAGAGAGGTGAAGCTGGCTTTAGGCTGCTCCACAACTTCACTCCAAACCCAACTCCTGAAGCTAGCTTTGGTATAGCTCATACTTCGAGATTCTTGTCCTGTGGAGCCAGAGTTGTACCAAACACTTCCAAATCCTAAATAATGCAGAGGGAGGTATCGCTCTTCTCCTAAAAATTATTCCCCTTGTTTTATATTATATATAAGATGTTTTAGGTTTTGAATAGATTCATGCATGGATTCATGTATGTTTCACATATATGTCCAAATTCATATAGATATTAGTGAATCTAGACATGGAATAGAAAGGCCAAAACGTCTTATATATGAAATGAAAAGGTGTACACTACGAGGGTGGAGCGTCATTCCCATCGCTCCTCAGCTCTGCTATATCTTTAGGGGTAGAAGTTGTATCAAACGGGCCACAAACTATTTGGGAATATGGAGATTCTGGAAAAAGTTGTGCTTGCTACAAATTTCTCAAAACATGACCCAGATATGAGTAACACAATACGATGCTTGGTCATTCTTGTAGATAAACTACCACTTATAATAACTTAATTAAATTGTTTTTCAATTTAATCTAAATCAAGACGCTTGCCAAGTAAAGGTGAAAGAGGCTGTAATTATGTAAAGAAGTGGATATGATAAAAGATAGGAGATCGTCCACATCAGGTTATCTTTCAGGTAATATGGATCGAGTAAATCATATAATGAATAAATATTTTATAAGCAAATGCATATTTAAGTGCAACAACTTGTTGATACAAATAACTTTCGGAGACGACTACACGTCGGTCGTCCGATGGATCAAAAAAAATCGGACGTCTGATACGTTTTCTTCACTTGCTCTGTCTCACACACATGTCTCACACACAGTACGTGACTTTTATTATCTTGCATGCATGCATAACCACTATTTTTTAAATTTTAAATGGTTTTTTCTAATAAATTATTTATCTGATCTAGATATAATTACACCATTGTATTCGTTACAATTAAATCTTTACAACATAATCTCACATGGTTATATTTTGAAAAAAAAATCGAGTGTTATTTCACCGCTTATAGAAAATTGTTCTATTATTTGGTCAAATATGTTTCAAAGAGATGCAACATTAGAAAATACTAATTACAACATCGATAATCACTGCATGAAACATTTAGTACGAAACTAATGTAACATTTAGTCTGAATTAGTGAAACATTTAAAAAGGCATATGAAACATAAAATAAATTCACAAGAATAATTAATTTTGTTGAAACATTTTTTAGACAGTATGAAACATCGAGTTGTAACTAATGAAACATCACAAATAATCGTTGAAACATCCAAAAAAAATAATGAGTGCAACATTTGTAAAATAATAAGAAATATTTATTGAAACATCTAAATAAAATTGTGTGCAACACTGAAAAAGTCCACTTAAACAAAAAAAACACTAAAATATTTTTTATTAGAATATAATCATGTGAGATCTGATTAGAAAGATTTAATTGTAAGAAATATAGCGATGTAATCGAATAGTAGATTAGATAAATGGATGAGAAGAAAAATCGTCTTAAAATTTTGCTAAATACATGAGTGGATTATGTGTCCTAAGTGTGCAGGAAAGAGTGAGGGAAAAGTAAATAGTGGGTCAGACAAAGCATTGGACAGATAGTGGTTGTGGCCTGAGCAAGTGTTGATGTAAAATCTGTCCCATCAGATATGTCAAAAAATATGTTGACGTAGATCTTGCATGTGGTGCACAAAGGTCTGGGAGATCTGCTTAGCTCTAGTGTAGGTCCTAAACTTTGATGAGATGCGGGCGTGCCAGACAGTTTGATCCTGCAACTGACAAGATAGATGAATTCGTTGATGATCAAACAACCGATCGGTCAATAAGTCGATGTAGCGATATTAGCCGATGTCGATACTAGTCGATGTCAATACTAGCCAATGTAGATAGGGTTTTGAACAATCAGCTATAAGTCTAATGTAGATTCTGACATCTCGATAAATAATGATATAAAAGTAATCGGCTAATGATAATGTAACAAGATAATGAACCAATCGGCCGATATAAATGTGACCAAAGTAGATATCCGATGAATTAATCAGCTAATATATATATAATGAATCAAATATCTAACAAACTAGTCAGTCGATATGATATAAAATATTAGATGATCCGATGGTTAAAGTATATATCGGCTGGAAGTCTGATGTTATTAAATCCAAATGATTAAGTGATCAATGAAACCTTTGCTGCAATCAGCTACAACCAACTTGTATATAATACTTATAAGCCGATGCAATACTTAAACAATACTTAGATAACTTATTGGCTGAAACCCCGATGAAACAATAATTGATGCCTATTGACTTAAATAAATCTAACTTACAATTACAACCTCATAGGTCAAACCTAACCGATGCAGCATAAGGTTGATAACTTCCTGATAGATTTAAACCAGCCGACATGACACCGATCAAAGTGGTCATGTATTAAATTTAACCAAGACAGTAAAACCATCAAAAAAAATTTAACACATCAGATAAGATCGGTTAACACTTCGATGAAACATTAGCATGAATTTATCGACTTAACAAGATTTAGATTATCAACAACAATCTAGTAGGTCAAACCTAACCGATGCAGCACGAGATTGTATATAATAATCTAATACTCAATAAGTCGATAAATCTGTCTAATGTGATAGATATAACAAATTTATCTAAAATAGCACTGTGATTGTAGAGATATATCGACTAAGCCAAAAGATCAGACCTAACTGAGACAGTCCCAACTAAACCAATGCATCTCTAAACACAATGCAATTAAAGATAGTTTGAGATATCAAGTAGGTAAAGATACCGACCGAACCAGAGCAATCCAAAAGATCGAAGCGATGCAGCCTTGAACAATACCATTATAGCCGATACAATTGACAGGGCCAGCAAAACTTAGGGTTTACCCCTTCGCCGAAGATCGAAGCCGATGCAACCCCGTGTCAGGTGCCAAGTTTCGCCGGTAGTAAAAACTTCAGAAAAGAGGATGGCGATACGCCAAGAATAGTTGTATTGATCTGTGAAGATAAATTACAAGGACCCCGGGTACATATTTATACTCATAAGCCGATAAGAGTCCTAATTGGACACGACTCACACTTTCATAAAGATAAAGTAAAAGATATAAGTCCTGATCGGACTCTAAACAAGCTTTCCTAAAAATAAAAAAAACTAACTGACTCTGCTTAATTAATAGATAAATTATCATGCCATATCTTTTTTGAACTCGGCTTCTTCTGGATAAGCTTCCTTTAATTGATTAATTTTTTTAACCGAATCCACTAAGAATTTGACTGCTGGTGACTGCTAATTTTCATCGGTCAATTTCAGGATTCTGAAACCGATATTGACTCTAAGCCGATGATGTCTTTGGAATTACCAAATTTTGATGTTAATAGCAAGTCGTTCGATTTTTCACTCCGTATCGGACGGCCGGAAGAAAACATTTCCCATAACTTTCGGGTAAGTGGATTTGAGTACAATATCTTTAAGATAAAACGTGCCAATATAAAAACTTTGTTCTGTAGGTTTGCTTAGTTAAAAGAGATGCCAAGTGTGGTTTTTAATAATATGTGAATAAGCCGTATTTGCAAGACAACCACGTAAGTTGTGTGGAACGATCTTACTGTTTTGCTTTATTAAAAATAAGTGATGCTTTATGCTGGCCAAAACATGTGAGATAAAGGGGAAAAAAATCACACGCTTTAATGCAAAAGCTGTAGAGAAGTCCCACGTGATCACACATGGTTGCCTCACCAACTAGACTCGCTGAAGAAGTGACAATAATGTAGGGCATTTTTTCTGTAGGGTTACCTCCAGGACTGATGATCGCGTTTACCGTACTCCGGTGATAAGTATGTTACCATGTGGTAACCGGAGTAACGATAAAAAATCAGATAAATTTTTGTAAAAAAATAAATTATATATTTTTTGAATTTAAAAAGTTCACCGTGTGGTTACGGTTACTACTGTACCCGACGATAAACCCGATTCGTGTTGGTACTGTATCCTCTGACATTACACGGTAATTTTACGATGTGACATTTTTTAAATCCACATCATTCATTCTAAATCAATGGCCACAGGTTATTTGGCATCTAACTAATCAAACTAATCAGCAGATTATGGAGGTAAACATTTCCGTCCTTAATGGGTGCGAAGTACCTTTTTGTTAGCGTTAGAGCAGTCCCTTCATCTTCATTAAACATTAGCCCATTGGCTTGTAGATTCAGAATTGCTTTGTTTTATTGAAGGGTGGCAGCACAAAGAAAATTGATGCGCAGGATTCACTTCCTCGACAGGATAATGTCTTAATCGCTGCATCTAACTGGTACGTGAAACCTAATTATCATCATGTGCTAGTTTTTTTTAGATAATAGAAAAAAATATCATCCCGACCTTTATTCAACGACTTATAGCCAATTATTACACCAATACACTCAGTGAGCGCAGTTCAAAGAAAACTTAAAAAAAGGTCCCAACCATGAAGTAAACACAAACCAATAAGCATCAACCCAAGATAAAGATAAAGAGTACATAATTATTGGATCTTATTTGTGAACCTCCATCCAAAGTTGCCAAAAAGCTGCATGACAATTGTCTCAAGATCATGACATGCAACCTTTAAAAGCTTGCTGTCACATTACACTTTTGTAGTTGTGCCCAGGACCAAAGCCAATGTATTGCCCTGAAAAGAACCTGCATATAAGAAATAGATGACGATTTGTCAATAATCATATTATTCATGCTCATTCATAGAGCTCAACATATAGCAGATGTTTTTATACTCTGATTTTTTGTCAACCTCCACAATCCAATTTTCAAAAATATGGGAGATACTATGTGGGAGATATAAACCAGAAGAAAACTGTACAACTCTCCACAGAAATTTTGCATAATGACACTCCAAAAAAATGTTGAATAGTCTCATTTTTCATTAAAAAACAACATCTCAAACTACCATTCCAATTCCTCCTGGCCAAATTGTCCTTTGTTAACACTACTTCTTAAGCAGGTACCACATAAAGATCTTAATCTTAAGAGGCATCTTAAGTTTCCAAATGATCTTGTTTATCTCAATATAACCATTATTTATTAAAGCTAAATACATTAAACGAACCGAGAACTGACCATTTTGATGATAATTCCATCTAAAACTATCACTTTGTTCTGTCAAATGAATATGCACAATCGACGCACAAAAATCATACCAATTTGCCAAATTCTGACCTACTAAAACTCTCGTAAAAGAAACATTTAGTGGAACAGAACTCATAACATTAGCAATTGAAGAATTCCTTCTTCGAACTATATCATATAAAGACGGGTACCTGTCCTTCAAAACATAGTTACCTATCATTTATCTTTCCAAAATCTAACTTGTTCACCATTATTCACCATCCAGGAACCCATGTTTAAGAAAATGCTCTTAACTTTCATGAGACCCGACCAAAAATAGAAATCCCCTTGTTTCCTATTAACTTGACTTATTGATTGGTTGTTAAGATAGTTTCTTTTGAATAAATCCTGCCAAACACCTTGCTCATTTATTAACTTAAACAACCATTTACTCAAGAAACATTTATTTTGAATTTTCAAATTATGAACACCCAAACCCCCTGATCTTTGGGTTGGCAAATAATATCCCATCTTGTAAGTCTATACTTCTTTTTATGATCATCTCCTTACCAAAAGAAGCGCGATCTATAATAATCAATTTTTTGAAGAACTCCTCTTGGAATCTTAAAAAAGGATATCATAAACATAGCTAGACTTGAAAGCACATAATTAATCAAAACCAATCTCCCCCATACTGATATATGTTTACCCTTTCAAGTACTAAGTTTCTTCTCAATTCTTTGCTCAATTGTTTTCCGGTCAATGTTACTAAGCTTTCTAAAATGCATTGGAATACCAAGATATCTAACAGGAAAAGTACTTAGCTTACAACCAAAGATATTGGAGTATTGTTCATGACAGACCTGAGCCTGACCAAAACAAACTAATTGACTTTTGTGAAAATTTACTTTCAAGCCAAATAACTTTTCAAACACTAACAAAATCAATTTCAGATTCTTAGCTTCTTGTAAATCATGCTCCAAAAAAATAGGAGTATCATCTGCATATTGCAAAATAGATAAACCATCATCCACCGAATGTAAAACTACCCCACTAATTTGTCCATCCTCTTTAGCCCTCTTAATTAATAAAGCTAACATATCAACCACTATATTAAAGAGAATTGGAGACAAATGATCCCTTTGCCTCAACCCTTTATAAGTCTAAAAATTAGAGCCAACTTGATCATTTACTTTAATACCAACATGACCACCTTGAATGAAAGAAACTATCCATTAACACCATTTGGGTGAAAAGCCTTCCATCCTCAATGTCTATTGTAGGAAAGACCATTTGACCTTATCATAGGCTTTTTCAAAATCAATCTTAAAGACCACCCCACTTTTCTTTTTGCGATGCAATTCATGTATAGTTTCATGTAGAATGACTACCCCTCTATAATATTTCTCCCAGGTAAAAAAGCTGTTTGAGTCGGACTAATTACTTTTTGAGCTACCCCAATAATTCTATTAGTAGCAGCTTTGGTAAAAATTTTAAAACTGACATTAAGTAAACAGATAGACCGATATTGTTGAATTTTCATAGCCTCCGCACACTTAGGCAGAAGAATAATAGTACCAAAGTTAAGTGAAAATAAAGGCAAAGACTATGAAAATCTTTAAATAATTCTAACAAATCAGATTTAATAACATTTCAAAAAACTTGGTAAAACTCAGCTGGAAATTCATCAGGACCCGAAGCCTTATTGTGTTCCATTTAAAAAATTGCATCTTTAATCTGAATCTCAGTAAACTCTTGTGTTAGAACATCATTTTTCATTTGAGACACTTGGCGAATATCATCATGTGCTAGTTACTTGCCGATTCTTCTACCAGTCACCGATGTTTGCCTCCTTGAAAATGCAATATCTGGTCTACGGGACAGTTTATAACCATGTAATCTAGTAATTAGTTTGATTAATTGCATGCCAAATAATCTATGGCCGTTGATTTAGAATGGATGGTTTGGATTCAAGGAATGTCACGCCGTGATATTACTGTGTAATGTCAGATGATACGGTTCTATTGGCCTTATAAGCAAGGGCATTATCAACCATGCTTTCTGACCAACAAGACGACAACACCTGTAAGTAGTCATGTTAACATGTTAAGTCATTACACTTCAATATACCCACCTACCAAGTTATGACACGACATATTTTACTCATAATTTTTTTCAGATTTATATTATCATTCTTAGCAGTAACGGGTCTCTGGCTCCAGACCCGGTTAGCGCAACCACCGGTTTTAGAACCATGATCACAATTCACAACCCAGGAAATGAATCGACTGAAGCATTGGGTGAACACGAAAACTGACAAGGTACTCAACGTGCACTAAAACACCAGCAAAGTTTATACCACTATGAACGTTGAGGCGTGTGTTGAATCACGGCAAAGTAAGGCAACAGGCAATTGTTCCAGCAACTTTCAGATGATTCAAACAGGCAAAGTTTTAATCATTCAGTTGATTCAACTCACAATCCATGTCGTTTTATCATTCCAACAATCATGTCAAGCATTACAGGCTTGTAAGGTATTATCATGACATAGATAACCAACACTTACAAGTTTGCATTCGGTGTCACTTGCCTGAGTAGCGAGTGCTGGCATTTACCTAACAGAGTAGGCTAGAATCTGCAGCAGGCAAAACATAAATGTCTCAGTAACGGTATTTGGTGGAGTAATCCTTTGGAGCGATCACCAGACCCCGGCCCTTCCGAGCACCCCTGTAGACGGTCTCCACAATGTCGATGAACTCCTGCTTATCCTTCAGGGCCCAGTTGATTTTGTTGTTGTTTCCAGTCCCAAGATCAATCATGATGTGCTTGTTCCGGAAAAAGAACATGACCGTCGATGGATCATACAGCTCGTACATGGTGTTGAAGTCAGGAACCTCGGTGATGTCAACTAGGTAGATGACCGCGAAGTTCTTTATGGTCTCAGCTACTGCTGCCAACACCTCATCCATCTAAAAGATAAAATAGGTAAATAAGTCAGTAATTCTACACCAGCATACAACAGTACTAATTAAAATTGTTGTGCAGCCAAATGGCACTGACAGATCAACCAGCAGGTTGTGACCAACACCATATAAACATAAACATTAAACAGCTTATAAGTTATATAACATAGATTTTTTTTCTTTGCAAAAGAAAAAGGTAGTTGCACCCAAAACAAATAGCATTTGTCCATTTATTTGAAAACAATCTCCTCGCAAATACAATTGAAGACACTTCAGTTTTGTGAAAGATGAAATTTTGATACTAAATGTGCATACCTCTTTTAAGGCATCGTAAATAGATTGATATCTTAACGAAGAGCCTACTGCTCTTGTTTGTGATGGAATAAGTCTAGTGCTGATTGATCTTAGTCTTTGTGTGCTTTTGGGATGCTCTAGGACAGTATCTTCTTTTTTTTGCTAGCATCTCCTTTTTTGCTTTTTAGACTAGCATCTAAGACTAGCATCTTAGACTAGCATCTATGACTAGCATCTTAGACTAGCATCTATGACTAGCATCTTAGACTAGCATCTAGCATCCTTTGATTAGCATATGCTTGGCTGCCCACTAGCCTATATATATGTAACACCAACCCCTTGGTTGGTATGGCTTTGAGTTTGTAAATGGAAGAAAACCAGAAAATTGCCCCAGCTCGTGTGCCATCCTCTTCTAATGAGAGTAACCATTGATATACTAACATCTGGTATCAGAGCCACACTTTCCTGTAGACTAAACATCTCCTGTTCCACCCCTTCCCAAGCTCGGTTGAGCTCTCAGCCAGCTGCAGCAGCAACACCGGCTGCTCCTCTTTCCCCTTCTCTTTCCCCCTCTCCACGCAGCAGCCTCCCGGAGGCGCGCCATGTCCGACGCTCGGTCTCGGCGTTCGGTCGCCTCGAGCACTCGGCGTCAGCAGGACGCCGAGCTCGCCGCAGCAGAAGAGCGCAGGCGAGCAACGGCTCAGACCGCTGCAGCAGCAGCGAGGGCGGCCAGACTGGCGGCAGCGGAGTTGGCAGCAGCCAGGGCGGAGGCGGAAGCAGAAGCGGCGGAAGATGCGGCACGTGCGGCGGAGGTAGAGGTTGAGACCTTGCGCAGCAGCATCAACGGCTCCATCGCCGGCGACATCACCGCCGACAGAGAGCCTGAGGAGCTGGCAAGAAGAAGGGCGCGGGAGCGGGCAGAGCGGTGGGCAGAAGCCCACCCCCACGGCGGCGGCGGTGACCCAAGGCACCGCGCGCCCGCCGACGGCGACCAGGCCGGGCGCAGGCGCGAAGGTAGCCCCCCTGGGAGGCGCGGTCGCGGCAGCCCAGATGGGCGTGCGCGCGCCGGTTTTTCCCCTGACGGACGCGACGAGCGCGACCTCAGGCGCGGCCCTCACGTCGACCCAGCGCTGGAGGAGATCCAGCGGCTGCGGGAGAGGGCCGCCCGGCTCGAGGCGAGCTGGAGTTCAACCGCCGGCGCGGCGGTTGGGACGACGGAGAGCGCGACCCTCACAGGCGGCGCCGCTCTCCCTCCCCGGCCGACACCACGGGGTCCAGGCTGTCGTCAGGGAAGTCGGCCCCGGCGGTGGGTGGCCTACCCTCACCAAGACCAACTACATCGAGTGGGCCGCGGTGATGAGGGTACGGCTCCAGGTGCGGCACATGTGGGAGGCAGTCCGGTACGGCGACGTCGACTACGACGAGGATCGACGGGCGCTGGATGCCCTCATTGCTGCAGTCCCGCCCGAGATGCAGTTCTCGCTTTCCCAGAAGCGGACTGCCAAGGAGGCTTGGGACGCCATCGCTGCGGCACGCATCGGCAGCGACCGCGCTCGCAAGTCCACACTGCAGGCACTCCGCAAGGAGTGGGAGAACCTGGCCTTCAAGCCAGGTGAGGATGTTGATGACTTTGCCCTTCGTCTCAACACTCTTTTGCAGAAGATGGTGCAGTACGGCGACGACACCTACGACGAGGAGAGAGCGGTCGAGAAGCTCTTCCGCTGCGTCCCAGAGAAGTACAGGCAGATCGCTCGCTCGATCGAGTCTCTGCTGGACCTCTCCACGATGTCGATCGAGGAGGCGTTAGGCCGCCTCAAGGTCGTCGACGGTGATGAGCCACAGCCTCTCTCGGGGCCTATCACCATTGGCGGTAAGCTCCACTCACTCGGGAGCAGTGGGAGGCCTCTCAGGGTGACGGGAGGAAGGGGGAGTCTTCTTCCTCGACAGGCGGCCGCAAGCCACGCAAGGCGCGCAGAGGTGTCCAGCTGCGGTGGGCGCGAAGACGCGCCGAGGGTGGCGCTCGCAGAGGCGCCCAGGGCGGCGCCGTCGGCAACCACAAGCCGGCACGAGACGACACCTGCCGCAACTGTGGCAAGCTTGGCCATTGGGCCAAAGACTGTCGACAGCCACGACGCGGCCAGGCCCACGTTGCACAGGTGGAGGAGGAAGAGCCGGCTCTGCTCCTGGCACACGCAAGCATCGAGCTATCTCCAGCGGCACCGGCCGCAACAGCTTTCCTCCACCTCGACGAGCCGAAGGTACACGCCTTCCTCGGCAACAGCTCCAGCAACGACAAGGCTGATGGGTGGTACCTCGACACCGGCGCCACCCATCACATGACTGGCCGGCGGGAGTTCTTCACCGAGCTTGACTCCAGCGTCCGAGGCTCCGTCAAGTTTGGGGATGCCTCCGGCGTGGAGATCAAGGGCGTCGGCTCCGTCACCTTCTCCGCCAAGTCCGGTGAGCACAGGCTGCTTACCGGAGTCTACTACATCCCCGCGTTGAAGAACTCTATCATCAGCGTGGGACAGCTGGATGAAAACGGCTCCGCGTGCTGGTCGAGCACGGAGTCATGAGGATCTGGGATCGCCGTCGCCGCCTCCTTGCCAAGGTAACCAGAGGCACTAATCGACTCTACATCCTCGGCGCGCAGGTGGCACAACCAGTTTGCCTCGCCGCTCGTCGGGACGACGAAGCGTGGCAGTGGCACGAGCGCTTCGGGCACCTCCACTTCGAGGCCCTGAAGCGGCTCAGTGCCAAGGAGATGGTGCGAGGCTGCCATGCCTTGACCACGTGGAGCAGCTCTGCGACGTCTGCGTCCTAACAAAGCAGAGGCGGCTCCCCTTTCCTCAGCAGACGAGCTTTCGAGCCAAGGAGCGGCTCGAGCTCGTGCACGGGGACTTGTGTGGCCCAGTGACACCGGCCACACCAGGAGGACGACGTTACTTCCTGCTGCTCGTCGACGACCTCTCCCGCTACATGTGGGTGATGGTCCTCGGCAGCAAGGGAGAAGCTGCGGACGCCATCAGGCGCGCGCAGGCTGCTGCGGAAGCGGAGTGGGCCGCAAGTTGCGCGTGCTGCGCACCGACAACGGCGGGGAATTCACGGCGGCTGAATTCGCGTCGTACTGCGCTGATGAGGGCATTCAGCGCCACTACACCGCGCCGTACAGCCCGCAGCAGAACGGCGTCGTCGAGCGGCGCAACCAGACGGTTGTGGGGATGGCTCGGGCCCTCCTCAAGCAGAGGGGGATGCCGGCCACCTTCTGGGGAGAGGCGGTGGTGACGGCCGTCTACATCCTCAACCGCTCGCCTACCAAGGCCCTCGATGGCAGGACACCGTACGAGGCTTGGCATGGGCGCAAGCCGGCGGTCTCCCACCTGCGGGTCTTTGGCTGCCTTGCGTTCGCCAAGGAGCTTGGCCACATCGGCAAGCTCGACGACAGGAGCACCCCAGGGGTGTTCATCGGCTACGCGGAGGGCTCGAAGGCCTACCGCATCCTCGACCCAGAGACACAGCGTGTGCGCACGGCGCGCGACGTAGTGTTCGACGAAGGGCGAGGGTGGGTATGGGACAAGGCGGTGGACGATGGCTCGACCTCGACGTACGACGACTTCACTGTCGAGTACGTCTACTTCGAGGGAGCTGGGGGAGTAGGCAGCTCTTCTTCACCGAGCGTGTCTACCCCAGTCCCCGAGCTTCCACCGACTCCGGCAGCGACACACTCTCGAGCTACGACTTCGGCTGCGACGAGCCCTTCGCCGACACCACAACAGCCGGCGGTCCCACGCGCTCCAGCACCAACAGCTACTCCTCCGGGCACGCCTACTCCGACACCAGCTCGTGTTGAGCGCAGCCCGGTGGAGTTCGCTACTCCGCTCTCCCACGACGGGGAGCGCATCGACGCGTACCACGACGGCGAGCAGCTACGGTACCGTACGATGGAGGACCTTCTCGGCGATCAGCCGGTGCCGGGACTGGTGCCTCGCGACCTGGAGGCGCAGTTGCACCTTGCGTGCGACGACGGTGAGCCTCGGTCTTTCGCAGAGGCCGAGAAACACGCGGCATGGCGTGCCGCGATGCAGTCAGAGATGGACGCGGTTCAGGAGAACCGCACCTGGGAGCTTGCTGACCTCCCTCGTGATCACCGCGCGATCACCCTTAAGTGGGTGTTCAAGCTGAAGAGGGATGAAGCCGGAGCCATTGTCAAGCACAAGGCTCGCTTGGTGGCGCGCGGCTTCGTGCAGCAGGAAGGGATCGACTACGACGATGCCTTCGCTCCCGTGGCACGGATGGAGTCCGTGCGACTCCTTCTTGCGCTGGCCGCTCAGGAAGGCTGGGGCGTCCATCACATGGACGTCAAGTCGGCGTTTCTGAACGGCGACTTGAAGGAGGAGGTTTACGTGCACCAGCCGCCGGGATTTGTGATCACCGGCAAGGAGGACAAGGTGCTCCGCCTGCACAAGGCCCTCTACGGCTTGCGGCAGGCACCGAGGGCGTGGAACGCCAAGTTGGACTCCACGCTCAAGGGGATGGGCTTCGAGCAAAGCCCGCACGAGGCGGCCATCTACCGGCGGGGCAATGGAGGAAATGCCCTGCTGGTGGGTGTCTACGTCGACGACTTGGTGATCACCGGCACCAAGGATGCGGAGGTGGCGGCGTTCAAGGAAGAGATGAAGGCCACCTTCCAGATGAGTGACCTGGGGCCTCTCTCCTTCTACCTGGGGATCGAGGTGCACCAGGATGACTCCGGGATCACGCTTCGACAGACCGCCTACGCCAAGCGCGTCGTTGAGCTGGCTGGGCTCACCGATTGCAACCCAGCCCTCACTCCGATGGAGGAGAGACTGAAGCTGAGCCGTGACAGCACGGCGGAGGAGGTGGATGCTACACAGTACCGGCGTCTTGTGGGGAGCCTTCGCTACCTCACCCACACACGGCCGGACCTGGCCTTCTCCGTCGGCTACGTCAGTCGGTTCATGCAGCGACCGACGACGGAGCACCAGCAGGCCGTGAAGAGGATCATCCGCTACGTTGCGGGGACTCTCGACCACGGTCTCTACTACCCGAAGTGTCCTGGCAAGGCACACTTCGTCGGGTACAGCGACAGCGACCACGCCGGCGACATCGACACCAGCAAGAGCACGAGCGGGATTCTCTTCTTCCTCGGCGAGTGCCTCGTTAGCTGGCAGTCGATCAAGCAGCAGGTGGTGGCCCTGTCCAGCTGCGAGGCCGAGTACATGGCGGCCTCCGCCGCTTCGACCCAAGCGCTCTGGCTTGCTCGACTGCTCAGTGACCTCCTCGGCAGAGACACTGGAGCGGTGGAGCTCAGGGTGGACAGCAAGTCCGCTTGGCCCTGGCGAAGAACCCCGTTTTCCACGAACGGAGCAAGCACATTCGGGTGAGGTACCACTTCATCCGAAGCTGCTTGGAGGAAGGGAGCATCAAGGCGAGCTACATCAACACCAAGGACCAGCTTGCGGACTTGCTTACCAAGCCCCTTGGGAGGATCAAGTTCCTTGAGCTTTGCTCCAGGACCGGGATGGTTCAACTGTCCCACAAGACGACGCACAAGACTTAGGGGGAGAATGATGGAACAAGTCTAGTGCTGATTGATCTTAGTCTTTGTGTGCTTTTGGGATGCTCTAGGACAGTATCTCCTTTTTTTGCTAGCATCTCCTTTTTTGCTTTTTAGACTAGCATCTAAGACTAGCATCTTAGACTAGCATCTATGACTAGCATCTTAGACTAGCATCTATGACTAGCATCTTAGACTAGCATCTAGCACCTTTGATTAGCATATGCTTGGCTGCCCACTAGCCTATATATATGTAACACCAACCCCTTGGTTGGTATGGCTTTGAGTTTGTAAATGGAAGAAAACCAGAAAATTGCCCCAGCTCGTGTGCCATCCTCTTCTTAATGAGAGTAACCATTGATATACTAACAGTTTGCACTGACTGACTATACCCTACAGAACAACAGGGCAAGCAATCAATTATATAATGTCAATTGTTCCAAGTATGATGTAACCAAGTCTTGTGCTACTTCGGCTGCAGCCCGAATCCCAGGACAAAAGGTCCATGAAAACATCCTTGAAAGAGGACAAAAAAAGACAGGCACCAGTAAACAACAGATCACCCAGTCCAGGGGTTGTCCAGACACTGGTTTCTGCCCCTGAAGCTGGAAGCAGTTTAAGAATGTTATTTGAAGATAAAAAGCAAAGCATGGTCAAATATGTAAGGCAACAGGGAGGAATGATGCACTTATAATTAGTTAACTACTAACAACTAAGTAGTTATTGATGTGAAATCATAAGGTTTATTACCTACTTTTACAAAAGGGGCATCCTAAATATCTGTCACTTTCATTAGAGCTAATAAACAAACCTCTTTTAATTTGAAAAGAATGCTGAATTGCAATTAAAAGAGGGAACACAGGATAACTCATATCAAGACCATGCCACCATGGTTATGCACCACATGGAACATGGCATAACCAAGTAATGGAACAGTTCTCCCACAGCTGTCAGCTAAGCGGCATCAGCACCCCCAAAACCCACCTAAGTTATTTATTTATCGCAACCTACACTCACTTGAAATTACTCATTTGATTGACAACGCGCGGAAGAACATCAGCTAAGTACTAGCAACTAACAAGATCACTAAACAGTCCATCCAAGTAGAAATCATCATGCACAAGTGCTGTTACATTCTCCTCAAATCTAGCCACTTGCTATAATTGAGAAAACCACACAAAGGGGTGATGAAGTTCCGCGTTTCCTCGCAATTTTTCACCAAATCACGGCTCGATTTCATGAATTCGGAAGCAGCAGGCTCCTCGACTTCAGGAATCGATCAGAGACAGGTAACTCCAAATGTCCGGTGCCGTGAATTCGCCGCACCTTACAACAACCTCACCCCCACCTTGACATACCCAATCGACGATTCTTTCACACCCTGCCACAAACAACGCTAGAATCTACCAGCCCACGGAATCGCGTGGAGCGGATCGAGGCCAACCATGAGCAGCAGCAGAAGCATATTCTACTTAAGTTCCCCTAAAGCTAGGGCTAGGTCTAGGGTTAACAGTCACGATAGGTCAACCGGAGAGGGGAGGAGTAGAAGCTATCTACCTGCATGCAGGTCTCGTCCCAGTCGTGGCCGAAGCGGATGATGACGAGGCGCTCCTCCTCGGCGAGGATGGCCTGGTCCACCGCCCACCCGGAGTGCAGGTGCGGTAGCAGGTACGACATCCTCGCTCTTCTCCAGCGGCGGCGGCGAACTTCTCCGGTCGCCTACGCCGGCCTGTGGATGCTGATTCGCAAGGGGAATTTGGGCTAAGCTTTTTTTTGTTGTTGTTGGAACGGAGTGGAATATAATGGGCCCCCGTGGCAGTGGCGTGAGGAAAAGCAAAGCAATTGCGAGAATGATTGGAAAAAGTAGTTCGGTCCCTCGTATTGGTACCAAATTACAAAATTGTCAGCGTAAAACCGGATATAACGTATCTCCCAATTTATAAAACTAGTACAAACAAAGTCCCTCGACGGTATTGTCCTCGATTTTGGCTGACGTAGCGCCTACGTGGCTCCTTTGATTAGGTCTCCGTTTCATGTGACATTGATATGACACTTATGTGACAATTCGATCCAAAAAAACCATAAGGTCCACGTGTCAGTTACACTAAAAAATAATTAAAAAATGATAGGGCCCATGTGAGACACACATATCATCCTCATTCTCATTTTCCCCTCCCTCCTTCCTCTCTTCTCATTTTCTCCTTTCCCCTCACCAAATGACGTCGGGCGGAGCGGGCGAGCTCGCCGGCCTCCCCGCCCTCCTTGCCGACCCCCCTTCTTCCCCTGCGCCGCCACCAGCATGGCCGAGAAGCAGGCGAGGATCCTCGGGAGTGCGGTGTGGAGCGGCACCTACGCGTCGAGGGCGAGGCGGCGTCGACAGAGAGCCAGCGGCGGTAGACAAGGGAGCAGCGCTTGCAGTCGTCGGAGTCAAGGAGGGCGAAGACAATGATGAGGAGGTTGTCCGGGAGGTCGGTGATGTGGTCCTCCGCCGCGGGGGCGTCGTCATCGGGAGTGGGCTCGGCGGGAGGAGGGGGTGGATAGGGAAGAGGCGGCTTGCGGGGTGGCTGGCGATGGTGGTGGTGGCAATGATGGTAACACGGGGCGAAGAGGCACTGGCCCATGACCGGCGACGGTGGTGGCAGTGGCCATAGTCGGACCTCGCCTTGACTCGAAACCGCCGCCGCTGTCTTCGCCTCAACCCGGGCTACCGTTGCGCCGGGTTGAGCTTGGCTCGTGTGCGCGTCTCCTTCCCGGCCACCGACCCTTCTCGCTCTACCCTCTCCGCCTCCGTCGCCACCTCTCTCAGCCGGTCGTTGTCGCCCGGGCAGCTCCTTCACGTCGCTGTTGGCCGTATCAGGGGAAGGAGAAGAGGAAGAGAGGAGAAGGGGAGGAGATAGAGAAGAGAAATGATAAGGGGGAGGAAGTGGGGCCCACTGACATATGGGTCCCACTATGCTTTAATCTTATTATTTAACTGACATGTGGGTCCACATATTTTGTTCTATTTTTGAAATTGCTGAATTTTGCTTCATGTGCCATATCAATGCTATGTTAGATGAAGACCTAGTCAAAGGAGTCACGTAGATGCCACATCAGTCAAAACCGGAGACAATACCTTCGAGGGATCTAGTTTGCACTGGTTTTATAAGTTGGGGGATGCATTGTATCCAGTTTTGTGGTTCAAGAACGATTTTGCAATTTGGTAACAAGATGAGGGACCTCCAGTGTACTTGTTTCAGAATGATTTGGTAAAACATGTCGTTTTGGATTAGGAGTTGCTAACCATCGATCAACACAAAATTGGATGGTTGGATTTGCTTTGTAATTCGTGCTTCAGTGAGTTTTTTTTGAAAATTTTCCTCTTAACTTCCATGACCTAAATAAATGGAACTGTCTATACATCATTTGACAAAAAAAAACTCCTAAAAATCTTGTAAATTCGAAACCAGCCAATTGCAAGATTGTCTGACAACCAAGAACTAATTAAGGTTTGGGGTTAAGGTTGGATATGAGAGGCTTAGTGATAAAACTTTGAGCTCCACTCGATATGCTCACGGCTCTAATTGGCCCGATTTTTCGGTGAATTGATGATAACTATGATTTTGGAGAAACGTTGACGACCCAACTACAACCGTACGAGATGTTGTTGTATTGCATCTTAGCGATCGATACGTCTCTTCGTGGGTCATTGATCTTGCCGGTGTGGATCAACCTTATTTCTACAAGCAAATCAAATAAACAAGTAAGAACAAGATAACAGCAATATGATATTACAAATAGGAATTAAATACAAATGATAAATTGGGGTTCCGTAACAAGAAAATAGTGATCTAACCGATCATGGCTTTACCCGAAAAAGTAGCAATGGCTAAACTTTAATCTAAACAAAACCCGAGAAACCCTAAAGCGTATCTAGCTATTTAAGAAGGTGGGAGAACGATCAAGGGGTCCCTAGGGTCATGCTTCATTAAGTTAGGACGCACCCCACTTGGGCCGGGGTCTCAAACAAAATTACAAGTCCAAAGGCCCATGATAGATGACGCAATACCTTTTTTAATTGCGGCTGATTGAGATAAAATTTGGAGATGAGGCTAAATCCATTGAAAAGAGAACTCTGAGAGCTTTTCATTAAATACTCATGGGTTCAAAACAGAGCTCGTATGCACATTTAGCAGCTGTTCGAAGGTAACATTATAGTAGGTGGCCAAATCGGATTTCAGAACTGGACAACTTGATCTTTATGTGTTCCAGTTGACTTATGATGTGAGCAACGGTTGTATCAAAAGTAGTCATGGTCACATCACTTAGAAGAATGACCGTAAGCGACTGTCGGACTGATGGTAGGCAATAGACACACCGGAAACACAAGATTGGAGGAGAGTGGTGAGCCGGCGTCAAAGACAGGGGCATTAAACTCAAGGTGGTTAGGAGGCAGGGGCAATAGACAGTGGTGTCTCAAAAAGATCTTTCATAATATCATAATTTTATATGGTTTGTAAATGTTTACAATAGAAATTGGCTATCAAAGTTGTATTTCTAAGACGAGTGTGGATGCTCAATATGACAAAAATTTTAGACCAATGGAGTAACATGTACAAACCAACGCCTAACAAACTCCAGTAGCAATTAGGTAATGAAAATATGCAATCACAGTTCAAATAGAGCAAAATGACATGATAATATGTTGGAGCAGAACTGCAGAAACACGGAGGTCTCCATATGAAACTGCATTTCCTCGAACGAGAATTACTGTATTAGCATAGACAAGTTATCTACGAGTTCTTGGATCAGCCTAACAGCATTCTACGAACCCTTGAGCATTTTCTTTCTACAACAGCTCAGGCATCGGGTTTAACAAACTACAGAGTTTTTGGTTACACATTCAACAACATCGACTTAGTATCCCTGCTTGGGCGTTTCGTTGTACCGGCTCTTCTCGGTCTGAAAAAACAGAAGGCTCAAAGCGTCAACAATATATAACATTCACCAGAATTCTACACAAAACTAAACAAAGATCTAAATACCGTTTCGAAAGGAGAATTATAAGGTTCGGTAATGAAGATCTTTGTCATATATTCATGTGCACTCAAAAACACAAGCACGCAAGAGTTAAAGCAGGATGTAAAGCTGAAAATGTCAAAGGAGAAGAAATACTAGATTCCATCCTCTCAGCCTAACAGAACCCCCTAATAAAGGATTCAACCTTGGAATTGGAGCTCAAGTATTGTGTGCAAAGGCAAACAATTCAAACAAAAAACAGAAAGATGCCACTATGCCAGGCAAGCATCATCCATCAAACGGTCCAAAAAAAATGTGTTTATCTCCTATTGGCAACAAATGAAAAGTTTGTCCAACATGTGGGCATGCAATGTGGTTTATTGCTTCTCTAGCTATCCATTCCTTCCCAACGAAGTGCATAAACAAGGAATTGTGGTCACTGTAGTTTCGTTCAACAGTGGTCACCAGATTTGCATATGCACTAGCAGTTCAAGACATCTATGAACTACTAGTTGTAGTGTTCAGTTTGTTAATAAGTAAGATAGGATCTATCATGCTTCTGTCCAAGACCAATGCAACATCTAACATTGAATTCAAAATATTTTTCGTTGAAGAAATGGTCAATTTTGTGTTATCACACAGAGTATAACTAAGAGCCGATATACCTCCCAGTTACTGTATGTGTTCAAAATGTTACATTGAGCAAGATGATGTATAACCATAATATTTGAAGAATCCTTAGTTTCAAATTCTACTAAGTGCAACTTTCATCCAGATTCTTTTGTTATTGAGCAGCAGTTTAAGTGGCAAGTCGATCAATGGCCTCAGGAGTGTTGCACACGAAAAGCTGTACCATGCATTTTTCTAGAAGTGAAAGAAGTTTAACAAAAGAGAAGATGTCTCCTATGGGAAAACATTAGATAATATTTAAGAAAAGAAAAAAGATCAAGAGTGATTTGCATTTCTTTAATTTACAAATGATAAGACAACAAAAGGGGTCACCTATATTCTAGAGTACGTTCTTCCAAATTACACATCTTGGATCAGAAAACATACAGATGGAACAGCCATATTGTTTCTTGACGCTTTGTTTTTCAGAAGTAATGTCTACATAAAGAAAATAATAGAACTTCAAGTCCTAATTAATTTAATTATCTCTTCCATGGTATTTTGGATTGGATCTTTTCTACTGGCTGGGTAATAAATGGAGTAATTGCTTTACAGCCAACCTCCAGAAAAGGGAGCAAATTTAATATCCAGCTATAAAGTTAGGTGAGTTTTTTTTTCTTTTTGATAATTTAGGGGGTTATCGGGCAATCAGGTATCATAGTTGAAGGCGAATTTCGGACCAGGGAAATAACTTAAGGCGGTAAACCAGACTTAGGTCCCGTTCGTATCTCATGAAATGGATGGATAAAAATTTTATCTTCGTGGCACATTTTTCAAACTGCTAAATGGTGCGTTTCATACGAAAACTTTCTATATGAAAGTTGCTCTAAACTATCAAATAAATCTATTTTTTAAGTTTGTAATAATTAAAACTCAATTAATCATACGTTAATATCACCTCATTTTACGTAAAATACTTAATCTTTATTTTTATGAAATTAAAACACCACTTTACAATACTAAAAATCTATCATCATCGTTTAACAAACTTGGTTAAATATAATGGCTCATGGCAAACATTAAACCAAGCATCATTGCATGGAAGTAGGCATCACTTAGAAGTACAACAGCATGAAAAAACAAGCGCAAACCAGGAAAAACAACATCATATCAAATCTCACAATCATAATTCATCGAAGCAGTAAAAGGCATTGGGTATTTTCATTCCCTGCTACTATTCGTTATTCAATGGTATAATGGCTAATGGAACAACACAATCTAACAAAAAATAGCTAAGAACTGGAGCTATATAACACTAGAAGCATACCTCGAAAGCCTGCTTCAGGTTCTCAAAGCTCCTTATTTTTTACAATTTGATTCTTTACAGAAGTTTATTTTATAAATAGGCTTCTAAAAAAAACTTATCTTATAAATGATTCTTTCTGGGGCGCCAGAATGACTGACGTCGTGGTTCAATGGCGCCAGCATCTAGCATCAGATGTTGGTGCCATCCATCTGTTACCGTGACACACTCGGCGCTAACGTGGTCAAAGGATGACGCCAGCATTGCTGGCGCTGTCCTCCCAATCTTCCTCTTTTTTCTCTCTCTCGTGTAGAGGGGAGAGAGGTGCAACTTTTTTTATTTTTATTTTATTTTTTAATATTTTTTCACACATAGGAGCACGCAAGAACCAACCATAGAAAATTTAAGCTTGAACAGACGAAATGTGGCCCGTAGAATTTTTCAAAGTTCTATCAAAATGGGTCCCGAAGCTTCTAACCTTGAAAACACAATTTTGCAAGAGGAATTTCGAGATTTTGATTTCGTTGAATGTAACAAAGCTGAGGAACAACAGATGTAACTTTTGCTGTAGATGTCTGTGGATATATTATATGTCTGATTCCAAATCCGTATGAAAAAGATATGACCGTTTTATGAAAGGATACTTGAGTTACGGTTGTTTTGGCAGCAGACTCAAAGATAATCGGATTCCCAGGAAGAAAACGATCTTGTACAAACGGAAAAAGATTTGATAGGTGACAGCGATGGTGGTAAGGGCGGCAATAGTGATGATGGCGGCAAGAACTCAGAACTTTAAGTGACAGAATGCTAAGACCAACTCGACACAACGATATAACAGAAAACTAAACAAGCCATAACTAAGCAGTATTAGTAAAAAAAAGGCTCAAAGGTTTATAGGACTACGAAAAACTAATTTATTATTTTTTTTGCTTTTTTTGACTATAAAAAAAACAAAAATAACGAAGAATATGATGACGTGCCAGCGATAATGGCGCCGTGGTGGGGAGGGCGGCGCCAGTGCTGGCGCCCTCATACTGTCATGTCAGTGTCGGATCGTCGGGTTTGTCACGGTTGCAGAGTGACGGTGCCAGTGATGCTGACGTCGTTCTATTAGACCACGACGCCAGCCATTCTGGTGCCCCAAAAAGAACCATTTCTACAATAAGTTTTTAGGGATCTATTTATAAAATACGTTTTTGTAAAGGATGAAATTGTAAAAAATTCAGCCTTGTAGTATGTGCCTGGGTTGGCGCTGACTGGGTTGCAGTATGGACCTGCCCACATATCAAACATTGAGAATGAGTAAATCCCAACCCAACACAGTAAGTACAATAAAGAGAACTATCATCGTACCCTGACATTGATCTTGTACTGAAGGGGGTGAGGGAGCTTATAGCCAGCGAAGAGGACATCTAGGTCCCTGTGGAGCTGCCTACAGAATCTCACAGATACATGAGTAATCAAAACAGGTGATCCAAGGGAGAAATAGGTATTCCTTCGTCTCAAAATATAATATAAGAGATTTTGGATAGATATGATACATCCTAGTATTATAAATCTGAATTGGATTTTGGATGAATATGATACATTTTAATATTACGAATCTGGACAATAAGCCTATCTAGATTTATAATACTAAGATATGTCATATCTATCCAAAATCTTTTATATTTTGAGACAGAGGGAGTAAAAGAAAATTTTTGTACAGACATGCGGAGGATGTAGCCAATGGTGTGGTCCTCACGCTCAATTGTGAATGAACCAGCATTCAAAATCTTTGTATCCTGGGCAAATGACACCCTGCACTGATAACCATTAGTTTTACAGCCATATCTGTAGAGTTTTTTTAGAAATAATATTGTTTAAATGGAAAATCGCAAAATTAGTGGGCCTTTGCAGAAATTTGCGGAAATGTGGGCCTGTCGAATGGGGGGGAAACGATAGCCCGACGTGTCGAATAGGGGCCCATCGACAGGACCTGTCGACTTGCGGCAGGTCGATAGGGGGCCTGTCGAACTCCGGCAGTTCGACAGGGCCCACCACCCGCGCACGGCCCAGCTCTGTCGAACAACGGGCGATCGACAGCGACCCGCGCCGCGCCTGTCGACCAGCGGCAGGTCGACACGTGCGCCCCTGTCGGCCTACGACCGTTCGACAGGTCCCTTTAGCGTCTGGACCACTTCACTGCTTTGCTGCTTGCTGCTTCGCTGCTGCTGCCTTCCTTCCTCACTTCGCTGCTTTGCTGCTTGCTGCTGCTGCTGCTGCTGCGGCTGCTGCTGCTTGCTGCTGCTGCGAGTGCTGCTGCTGCTTGCTGCTGCTGCTGCCTGCTGCGTGCTGCTGCCTTCTCCTTCCTCACTCGCTGCTGCTTGCTGTTGCTGGGAGCAGTTGTTTTCTCCCGAGTGCGAAGGTTGTTGTCGCGTCCACCACCGGTGCTTGCTGCCGTGGTGTGTCATCGTCGCGAAGGTAACAGCACTAGAAGGAAAGAGAAGGTGACGCCCAAAAGCAGCTGCGGTGGTTAAGGTATAATTAATCCCTATGTTAAGTTGTAAATATCAATGCTATTACGAGACTTGTTATTTGTTATTTCGATGCTAGTACGTATAATGTGTAAATCGTTAGACATTGTTGAATGTTAGTATATATAATGTGTGAACCATTTGTCATTGTTTAATGTTAGTATATACAGTTATTTAGTTGTATGTTGCAAATAATTTAAAGTTAGTATATGTTTGCTGAGATGATTAGCAATTTTGTAATGTTGAGCAATTTGATGTTATATTTAAGTAGTCAAAATTAGTGCAGAACTATGTCATTCGGCCGAAGGGAATAATTACGCGGTTTGAAAGGAGACGTGCGCAAGTACGCAGGAAAGAGGAACGACAGCGAAGGTATAAATTTGTAATCCCTTAGGACGGCGGTAATTTTTTTGGTTAATCATTGTTGGATGTTAGTACAGGTATTATACGTTTATTATTAGTTAAAATCGAATGGAGGTATTATACGTTTATGATTAGTTAAAATCCAATGGAACTTATATTGAAGTAACGAGATATAGTTGGAAATACGTTACAGCAATAATGTAAGCATAGAGCATGCGACACTTTATGGGTAGTCAGGTGATATGCCTGTTCGGGTAAGCGTATTAATAGCAATTGGCATGCTATTTCAGGATGTCAGGTGATATGCCCGTTCGGGTGTATTATGGCGATGCTCCAATACAACTTTGTGATAGCGGGGTCGATTTGACCGTATATGCATTCGTTGATACTACCCTAAATACACCAGGCCAGTTGGTTTTGAACGATGTGCTAGGGTGGCTGCATAATATGTTCGGGATAGATCCTTTGATGGAGAAATTAATCATAAAAGCCGTGTGGCCAGTAAGGGGTGAATACGGATGGCAGTGGAGGGTAGTAGACCTTGCATCTACCGGGAGTTGGAGAAAATTTGTGGCTAAAGTAAGAGAGAAAAGTTATAGCCTGGCAATATTGGTGCAAAAGAAAACAGATGTTGTTGGAACCGGCGAGACCAGCCGCATGGAGGTGAATCAAACTCATATCGTGGAAGAGATTAATATTTACAGGAGTGGGCAAGAGGATGCAGTGGAGGAGGTTACTGCACCGGTAGATTTAGTTGTGCCTGGTGGCAATCGTCCGCCTAACGAGTTGGATGACGATGAGCTGGACTCACCTTTGGCTGTTGATGCTGCGGAGGAGAACGATGCGGTAGTGGAAGAAATGGAACTGGAGAACGAGGAATATATTTCGTTCGTGATGGAAGGGCAAGATACAGCACAGTGGGACGAGGAAGCCAACGTACCTGAAGATTGGACGACCATATCGATGAGCCGTCTGGGGGTTAACGATGGTTTAGATGCCCACTGGCGATATGATTGTAAGAAGGTGCAAGTTGGACAGATGTTTCACGACAAAGGGCACCTACAAGACGCGGTGAAGAGGTGGGCTTTTCTGCAAAAGCGGGAGTTCAGGGTGAAGGTTTCAAATCGGACGACGTATGATGTGAAGTGCACGAAGCCCGGATGCCCTTGGAGAGTACATGGTTACAAGCCACAACATGACAACTTATGGGTAGCTTCAAGGGTTGAGGAGCATACATGTTTGTTGGACAAGACCCCTTTGGTACACAGGAACATGACGGCTGCATTCGTGGCACAAATGGTTTATTCGAAGGTTGTTAAAAAAACCTCTTTGTCGCCGTTCACAATAATGCATGACGTGGAGAAAGAGTACGGGTATGAGATATCGTACGACAAGGCTTGGAGGGGTAAGCAGAAAGCACTGGAGATGAGATTTGGAAGTTACGAAGATTCATACCACAACCTTCCCCCAGTTTTGGAGGTGTTGCAGGCCAGAAACCCGGGCACACATATGGCTATTCTCGATGAGGTTGCTGACAATGGGAAAAACGTCCTTCGTCGTGCATTTTGGTCATTTGGGTGCATGATAGAGGCCTTCCGAAATTGCATTCCGTTGCTATGTGTTGATGGTACTTTTATGACAGGCAAGTATAGGGGAACTATTTTAACCGCAATCGGAGTCGACGCTGATAGCCATGTCGTCCCTGTTGCCTTCGCTTTTGTTGAAAGCGAGAACACATCGAGCTGGCTATGGTTCCTGCGTCACATTAAAAGGTGTGTTGTTCAAAACAGACCAAATGTGTGTGTTCTGCATGACCGACATGCCGGCATTCTATCAGCGGTGCAGCAGCTAAAGGAAGATGTAACTGATGAGGTTTCCTGGCCAGATTTGCATAGCAGATGGTGTATGCGACATCTCGGTGCAAATTTTTACAGACAATTCAGGAGCAAGAGGTTAATGGACCTGTTCAAAAAGTTGTGCAAGCAGAATCAGCAAAGAAAGTTCGACGCCATATGGGAACAGCTGGATCGGCTGACCACTACTCACATGCAAGAGGTTCGAAAAAAACCAGTTGTTGCCCGACAAGACGAGCCGGAAGGCCTGGATCCCGTTCCAAACGAATCACCATCAGTCACTCGATGTAGGAAGCGGGGGAGGGCTACAAAGTGCTTCACTGACTGGATAGAGCATGAGCCAAGGGAAAAGTGGTCATTGTTGTATGACACCAATGGTTCACGGTATGGTGTGATGACAACAAATCTTGTTGAAGTGTACAACTGGGTGATGAAAAATACACGTCCTTTACCACTTGTTGCTATCCTGGAGGGTATCACAAGGGGTACACAGAAGTATCTTTGTAAAAGATACGCCATGGCTAGTCTTAACCTTGCCAATCCTAATGTAAGGTATAGCCCCGCTATGACACTGTACATGGAGGAGAAAAGCAAGAAGGGCGGAATGCACAGGGTCTGGCCTGCTGGGAATAGGGAGTTGCTGTTTGAGGTACGCCTACGTGACAAGAGTGGTGTCGGTATTGGGAGTACGGACATCACATTGGAGTGCACGTTGTGGCCAGACTATCATGCTTGCAAATGCAACTGCAACAAGCCTTTTCTTCGACATCTGCCATGCTCTCATGTTCTTGCCGCTTCCGCAAAAGGTGGTGTCGATGCGAACATATTCGTCTCGCCTTACTTTAGTAAGGAAGCATGGGAGAAGACCTGGCGTGGTGAATTGCGTGGTTGGCGTGCGGTATGTGATTTCACTCGCCCACCCCCAGGGGAAGCCAAGTGGGTGCCTGACTCAAATTTGCTAGTTGGCACGAAGGGGCGTCGCAAGACCCGACGAATCAAGAACCACATGGATGAAGCTGAAACGAACACCCATTCGCGACGTCGAAAGGCTTGCATTGTATGCGGCGGAGACCATAGCCGTAAAGATTGCAGCATGTACGACGTAGGCAAAGATGCAGAAGGTGGCGATACTCGGCGTGTTCCAGGGCGGAGGTCGACTTCGTGAAATAATCCTTAGTTATTCGTCTTGTAATATTTGTATTTACCAGTTCTACAGTGTGTTCACTTGAACTTGTTAGTATGTAACCTGTACGATGATACTATCGCGTTGCATAACATTGTATTCATTTAAAGTTTTGCAGTGTGTCCACATCATTTTATCAGTATTTGACTTCTGCTATTAAAATTTCGCTTTGCATAAATTTGCACGCGCATTTTGTCATTTTTTAATTCATTTCTGATGCTCATGACACTGGTAATCATGCATTTTGCAGATATGGTTGCCAGGGATGACGTATCGCTGATCGACGAGGTGATCGATAAACATCACCGTTCGAGACGACTGAGTCAGGGGACGTTCTGCAACGTGCTGAAGATGCGGGGACCGTATCAGTATTGGCGTATTGATCCTCGTTGGGTTCCAAGGTATGTGGAAAACCATTTGTCACCTCGTGCTGTCATTTAAATTTTCTCGCATTGCTAATTATTCCTTTGTAACATGTAACAGGTTGAGAGCCGCTGGGTTGTTGACCTTCGCACGCTTGGTTGAGCCTTCACGTGGAAGGTCACCCCGTATCAACATCGATGCGGCCTTGCTAAGTGCTTTGGTGGATAAATGGAGGCCCGAGACACACACCTTTCACCTGACAGTTGGAGAGATAGTACCCACTCTGCAGGATGTGTCTTTTTTGTTGGGTCTACCGATAGCGGGTGCAGCGGTTGGCCCGACACAGGTCCACGCTGGATGGGCGGATGATCTGTTGGCCAGTTTTGGTGGAGTGGTGCCTGCTCCGCTGGAGGATCTCACAGATGGGCATGGGCCCACGAGGAGTTGGTTGCACCAGTTCCACCAGGAGGTGTTCCCAGAGGATCAGGAGGACTGGGTAGTGCGCCGACACTTACTCGCGTATCTACTGTGGTTGTTTGGGTGGGTGATGTTCACAGGGACTCACGCTGACTCCGTGGACAAGCACTTCATCCACTACGCGGAGCAGATCGCCGAGCTACCTGTAGAGGAGATTCCGCAGTACAGTTGGGGGTCGGCTGTTCTTGCGGCGACGTACGCTGGTCTATGCGATGCTTGCAACAGGAACGGCAAGGCCAGTTCTCTGACAGGATGCCCTCTGCTTCTAATGTTATGGGCGCATGAGCGCTTTGACATTGGAAGGCCACACCTGGAGTCGTACGCAAGTTACGGCGTCGATGAGATGTACAAGTCTGGACTTGAAGACATAGACGATCGTCCCACCATGGGATCGCTGTGGATACACCGCGAGGTAAATTGTACATTGCAATGCATTTTTTCTAACACTTTCTTATTCTACGCTTTATCTCGATTTACGGGCACTAATCACATATTTCATGTTTTTGCAGCCGAGGTGGGTGAGCGGAACGACACGTCGCGTGTACACACAGTTCGTGGCGGACTTCGATCAGCTTACGCCCGACCGGGTTCGATGGACCCCGTACACGCATCGGGATGTCATCGAGCGGGCACCACACGGTCTTGCAGAGCTCTGCACGCGCGACGCAGAGCTCTAGAGGACCACTTGTCACCTAGTGCTGGACGTGCACGTCGAGCCGTACCACGTGCAAAGGGTACTTAAACAACTCGGCATGTACCAAGACTATCCTCCGAGAGGTGGACGCTCTCTAGCTGTTAGCCTCCACAAGTAAGTACTTGTCCGACAATGTTATAGGCAAGTAGTGTGTTTTACCCCATCGTATACGTTTCTTACGTGCTCATTACATCGTACGCAGGTACACCCGGAAGGGACTCGGTCTGTCCCACGAGGGGACCATTGTTCAGACGATCGCGCTAACGGTTGCGGAGTGGGAACATGCGGCGGAGCACTTGGTTCTCCAAACACCTCCAGACGACGGAGCTTCGTACGGACAGTACCTTCGTTGGTACCGTAGTGTTACGCGCTGGAGGTGTTTTCCGCCACAAGGGGAAACGTCTGACCCTCACCAGGCGTCGATCACGGACACGTTTGCCCCACAACCTCGAGCTGCGTACAACTCAATGGTATGTCGTTGCTTTTGTTCATTATCGTTACATGTGGAACACGTTCAATGGTTCTAACGCCCTTGCCTATTCGTTCAATAGGCCGAGTTTGTGGAACAGGTTCACGCTGAGTCCAACACGATGCTACAGAGATTGGAGACGAGGCCTCAGCACGTCAGGCAGGATGACGTGGCGTCCGTCCTTCGCAGTTTCCGTTCACGGGCTGCGGCGCTACTTCGTCGTGTCTCCTGTCGGAGCGCGGCTGATGTTGTGCAGCCTTCCAGGCGGGCAGGATCGCCACCACTACCACGACGCTCCAGTGTGGATCAGTTCCGCTCCTCTACTTCACGTCGCCACTACGACGACGCCGGTCCTTCGCACGCTCGGCCTTCACTTCAGGAGACGCCTCCCCCCGTCCGCCCAGGGAGATCGTCTGACTTTGGCGTTCCGGCATCGAGTATGCCACCACCGCGGCCTCAGGTACGACACGTTTGCCTTGCTTACCACGCAGTTCATATCGTACTCAACCTCCGTTTTATACCATATCTTAACCTACGCTACGTGAACAGCCACAGCAGGTGTACGATACCCAGGGAGCCTATGCGGAGCCAGACTTTCCCTACCTGCCGACAGGGGACTACCTGGCGCCCACACCGGGTTGGGGACTCTACGTTACTCCACGCGCACCGGAGTCAGGGTACACACAGCACACAAGTAAGTATTGTTTAGATCGTAGTTACCATCATCGTTCGCTTAATTTTTATGCATGGTTACTAACTATGAACATGTGGCATCGCCTCTAATTTGCAACAGGTCACGACTACGGGGTTTCGCAGGGGCATTCTGCAGTTCCTGCTGTCTCTCCTCGAACATAGTTCGTGGACGATTTCTTTGCGACGGATGCACCCGATGCGCAGGCTGGCATAGACTACTGGTACGGTGCTCCTCCGGTCACGCAGCCTACGCAGCAGGGGGAGTCCGTGCAGCCAGAGGATGCTACTCCACAGCAGCCGGCACGACATAGGCACCCACCTGATAATTTGACATATCCCACAGCGCAAATCAGACAACGTAAGAAGGGAGGGCCTAGCAAGCGTGCGAGAGGGGGGCATTCTTGACTTGTAGTGTTACCTCTTCGTATGTAACTCTATTCGGTCGCCGCACTCATATGTCACGAAAACATTTCATGTCATTCGCTACATCTACTCAACGAAACGACAAAAAACTTTCGGCGCGTAACAGAGGGCTACGATTGGTCCCTACCAGTTTTTGGCCCGTGACAGACGTTTACGATACGTCGCTATCATCTTTCGGCGCGTCAAGGCGTCCAGACTCAGCTTTTGCCGATGCTTTGTTCGACACAATCATTCAATTTGCGCTGCCGCGTGAACGTGTTGTCAAATCCACGCTACTGGTGAACTCACGTTAGATGGATATGTGCCTCTCCTTCCTCCACTATATATTACATAGGTCCGAATACGCGCTCTTCATCCAATGGCCTAAGGAAGTGCTCATTTCAACCGGTCACAATTGAAGGAAAAAAAAGAGAGAGGTGAGGAAGAAGGAGATGAGCCGCGAAGCGTTGTTGCTGTGCTTATTCGATCGCAGGTTAGTACAATATCCCGACGTATGGTTATATTTTGTGTCGCATACTACTGTAATTACCATGTATTTGAAATTTCTGAGTAGATCTGTAGCACTTAGATGCGGACCCTTTATTTTTTGCGAGTAGATCTGTAGCACTGTAAGTAGATATGTTGAATTTGTGAGTAGATATGTAGCACTTAGAAGTGTGAATAATTTTAGACTACATTTGTTGTGCACACGTTTGGTTTGTAGTAGTACTATATTTGACCGTACAATGAGAAGTATTAAGGGTGTGTACAATATTTGATAGTTCTTTTTTAAAACTGTAGGATGCCAAGGCGTGGAAAAGCTACCAACTCAAGGTAACATAAATCGTTTTTGTGATATTATGTGTTATTCGTTGTGCATGAAATGAGAAATCCTAGATTAACGGGTTAGGACGTTTCATTTATTGTTGACTTGTAGTTATCGCCCGAATACTGGAAATGCCTTCAACCCATTGCCTTTGCCTAGCGGTGTTCCAGTGCCCATGTGCTGGTGCGGTGATCCTTGCAAGGTAGCCAAGTCTAATAAAGAGGAGACGTACATGCAGAGATACTGGATGTGTGCCAATTTTGAGTTCGAGCCAACACCTCAGATCCGTCGCATTAACTTAATGGTGAGGAACTGATGTTTTGTAATAATTATTTGGTGTATTACGTAGTCTTAAACAACTTATTTGGTTAGTAAACATTGCATTTGTTGTAGACCCCTCCACCGCTATGTGATTTTGAGCAGTGGATCGACACCGAGATCAAGCCGCAAAACAAGGAGCGGTTGGAGTACATGCGGCGATGGGATGCAGAGCGCAAGGAGAAGATAGAGCAGAGACGCAAGGAGGAGGCCGCAGAAAAAGAGCACAAGGCTGAGGCGGAAATGAGGAGTGTTGCTGCGTACAGGGAGGAGCGGGAGCGGAAGCTTGAGCGTGCGCGGCGAGCGAAGGCAGCAATGGAGGAGAATCCCGATGCGCAGAGGAAGGGAAAGTGGCCTCGTTGCACTCAGTAGTATGCACGAGTTGGTAGTTGTATCCTCGTCGTGTTCAACTCTTGCACTACCTTCCTTCTAGTTCTAATCTAATCTTATCTATGTAACCGCAATGGAATCAGGTGTATCATGTTTAAATTGTACTACAACTTCTCCTTGTTTCGGTATGGTCATGGATGTGCTCAACATCAATTCTTAAAAAAAGTTTCTTCTCGGTTTCTAAAAACATGTTCTGTGAATTCAAAATTTTTTGAGTCCTCCGAAAACGATTTTCGGAATTTTCGAAAATAGACAGAACCAATTTTTGCTTCTGCAAATTTTTGGCCCTATCCGAAAGTGATTTTTGAAATTTTCGAAAATAACCGATAAACAAAATAAGGTTATGTAAATTAATAAATTACAAATGGATATATCTAAAATTATTAAATTACAACTCCGATATGTTTATCCAAATATGCAGTTACAAATGTGTATGTCAATTATAATAAATTACAATTATAACAACAACTTATAAATTATAATTAATCAATTATAAAAATTTCTCTCATTATTTCTTTACTAACAACTTAAAAACAATTCTTACCAAATTAAAAAAAAAGTTTTGTACATTACTAAATTAAAAATGGATATATCTAAAATTAATAAATTAAAAATCCGATGTGTTTCTCCAAACATTCAATTCAAAATGGGTATTAATTAATTATAACAAAATTATATTTACAAAAACTACTTACAAACTTAATTATGAAAACAACTGACAAATTATAATTAATCAATTATAAAATATATGTCATTAATTAATTATTAACAAGTTAAAAACAACTCTTAACAATTTAATTTGTATTAATAACAAAAAAAAATACACTTAACAAATAAAATAAAAAAGTCGGCCGGCCCGGCCTGTCGAACGGCCGACGTTCGACTGGTTCGGCGGCCCGGCCTGTCGAACGGTCGGAGTTCGACTGGGCTGGCCTGTCGAACGGCCGGAGTTCGACTGGGCCGGCGCCTCGACCTGTCGACATGCCGCGTGCCGACAGGGCCCAGTCGAAACGCGGCCGTTCGATCGGTCCGGCCTGTTATCGCTCCGGCGTTCGATTGGGCCCTGTCGAATCGCCGTGGTTCGACAGGCCCACATTTCCGCGATTTTCTGCAAAGGCCCACTAGTTTTGCAATTTTCCATTTAAAAAATATTATTTTTTTAAAAAACTCCATATCTGTAAGTACTAGAACAGCACACAACAAGCCTTAATTTAGGAGCAAAACGAAGAAGAGCAAGCAAGCCGCCAGGGCACAACGCAAATCATCAGTGTCATAGCTTCGTATCAAATGTTCAGAATAAACGTTAAACAAGACCAAACTGCTATTAACAACTCTTTGCACGGAATTTGTTTTTAATTATTACATCCTTTTTAAAATGTATGATGCTGTTAATTTTTCGCATAACGTTTGATCATTCGTTTTATTCAAAAATTTAGTATATATATGTAAAAGTGTAAGTTAAGATTATATTTTATTTGATGATAAAACAAGCTAAAATAAAATAAATAATATTTATATAATTTTTTTGAATGAGACGAATGATCAAACGTTATGTGTCATACATTTTAAAATAGAGGGAGTACATTAGTTTCTTTTTTTTCTTTTTTTTAAAGAACGCAACCCTTATCCAACAGAATATCGATTGGAACAATCGCATAGAAAAATCTAGGCCCAAATGCGGGGAATAATACTCACTTCTTGGTGCCTTCAGGCACAACAAAGCGTTAGTAGCGGTCCGAGGCATTCATCTCCGGTCAAATACTTTGCTCCTTCCTCTCCAATTACTGCAAGAATGGTATCAAACCACGGAAGTTCATTTCAAAATCAGACTCTTGTTCCCCCAAAACCCTACACTTATGTCCCCTACCACTATGTAAGATGTGAGGTAGAATCAAACGAGAAACCCTGAGAACAATTGCTGTTTCCACCATCAAAATGAATAAACTATACCACTTATCTACAGAAATAACAACTCTAAGCACATTCAACAAGAAAAAGGAGTAGCGTACAAGTGCCAAATACGATGGGTTAGTAGACAAAGGGATTTAGGCATGTTTAGGCCTTCTATAAAGAAGTAATACCCTACTCCTGTTTTGGGGATTGTATCCGTCGAGTTATGTATTGATCTCGTGATCTGATTGTGTATGAAGAAAAGCTTAGCTAATTGCTATTGCCTATCTACCCCTTAAGGGACGTCCAACCTTCTTTATATAGATTCAGAGAGCAGACTCATAAGTTAAAGACCAAACCACATACGGTATAGGACTCCTAAGCATTACCTGTAATACTCCCGACCTAAGACTATAAGCCGTTCCTTAATATACAAGGTAACGTAATACTTAAATCCTAAGCCTATTACATAATCCTCATCTATAACCTATCCCCTATAATCAGTCGGATAAACTAGCCGTGTGGGCATATGGTACCCATAATCTCCACAGTAGCCCCTGAGACCTTCACAGTCAACGAGATAACTCCACCTCAAACCAAACTAATCCATAGCCAAGTGCCTCCATAGCCGAGTGCCTCCATTGCCAAGTGCTTTCATCATCTCTACCTAGGTCTCCCGAATGCTTTAATCATCCAATAAGAAGGCTGTGAAAGGCTAAAAAGTCATAAAAAATATACTTAGTGTATCGACTAGATGCACCTAATTAGGTGTAGCCCCCGACTATGTGCTTAGTTGAACAAACTAAGCATATAGTCAAGAACTGTAATCATCTCACTCATCCGAGTGGTTTTATATACATAAATGCTTAGCCAAAACCAAAAGCATCCTGAAAAATCATATAGCACATAACCTCATTAATAAGGCACGGTGCATAATGACCCCGAGTAATGATATCATATTGTGCTCATACTGCCCAAGCTGTCATGCCCGAGTCCTCCCAGTACATATGACTCCACCATCCTCAGGAATATATAGCATTTGCAGCATAAAAATCCGAGTTAATAAGACCCATAAATAGATTTGCCAACCGCCTGAATAATATGACCAAAGTATAATCAACCTAAGCCATAATATTGGTCTTAATCAGAAAAAACACACCAAGATAGCTAAATAGCATTGATATCAAAACAATTGCTTTATAAGAACCAAATAACTCCAACAACTTATAGAAAAGTTGCCAAGATAGTTATAAAAAACTTTACTGTTCATCACCTCCCAAATTGCATCGTACCAACTCTCAAAAAAGTTGTGTAACTGCTGTATGAAAGGATTTTGAAGGTTTTGGGCAACAGAAGACGTGCATATTGCCAAGGTAAATTTACTTAAATCCCTAGAGACACATGACAAGCCACACCTGAGACATGGGCCGTAAGCTTCCCATAGGCTTCAGCCCAAACAAGGGAAAACTTACCGATACTCTAATAAAATAACCACTGAAGCGCCGTCATCATCCCCGCCGCTTCAACTCCTGAAAAATTTCTCTTTCGCGCTCCTGTTCACAAGCACCTCCGCAAAAACCTAGAACACGAAATCTGCCAAATCCATTCATCCAGCCACTCTACATCTCATCAAAATCCGTTGCGCTCATCCTGTTCTTCCCATCTTCTCAAAAACCCTATCCTCCAACTCTAAACTCGATCCTCCCCAAATCTCGCTCATGGCAGAAGAGAGAGAAATCCCCTTCAACCAATGGATAGCTTCTGATGTAAAGGAATCAACGTTAAAGGACATGGTGAAGGATGAAGTCCTCCCAGCAAAAGAGATCATTGGCTGGCGTCAGGCATACGGCGAGAAATTCCCAACTCCAGACACTGGTGAGATTATCGTCTTCACCCACTTCTTTTATTGTGAATTTGGTCTGCCAACCTCTGAATTCTTCCGTGGCGTTCTTGATTACTACGGCATCAAAATTTATCATCTAAACCCAAACTCTATACTACACATTGCCATCTTTATCCATGTTTGCGAAGCCTTTCTTGGAATTTATCCCCACTTCAATCTTTTTCACCGCATGTTTTTTCTCAAAGCCCATCCGACCAAAGATAACCCCTGTGTTGTCGGCGGTGCGAGATTCCAACTCCGCGGCACTCTTCGCAAAGACTACTTTCCTCTTCCCTTGAAAATCTCCAACAAGGGTTGGCACGCAAATTGGTTCTATATTTCCAACCCTGCTCCTAGCTTACCCGACTTTATCGGCCTTCCACCAATTCAACGGGCCAACTGGAATGCCTTACCCGAGGGTCAAGACTGGATAGAAGCAAATAATCTTTTGACAAAAATTCTCGAAAGGAAGAATAAGGGACTCCAAGAAGAACAGATCACTTGACACTTCATCAAATCCCTACTGGCCCCCATCAAAGAAAGATCCAAGCCAGCCTTTGAGTATGAAGGATAGAGTGACCCCAACCGGGAAGATCGGGAGTCATTAAACTTCCAAGTCTTGTGCTCTCGCATGTACAAAATCTTCTCCACCGGGATTGTAGTCGACTATAACAACAAACTGCTAGTTCTTCCATACAATATTCATCGACCACCTCCTCCGGTATGTAAACTCCGCAACTTCAATGACTTTTATCTCGCCATTCTCATCAATGTCTCTTAAAAGATTATTGTTTGCAAGCAAATGCTCTGATCATCTCTCGACCATACAAGGTGTATCATGATGATGCGCCGGCCCAGCCGACTGTCAAGAAACCAACTGGTGGCCCAAAGATCATACCCCAAACAAAAAACAAAAAAGCCGCAGCTGCAGTTGAAGAAACCAACAAACGTGCGAACAACCAGAGAAAATTAATCATTGATAATTCAGACGAAGAATCTGATGAAGTCCAAACTCCTAAAGCCAGTATCAGCTCGCCTATGCCATCCACTAGATCAGCTCCAAAAATAAGAAAATCTAACAGGTATTCTTCACATGACTTGTTTTATCTTCTTATTAAAAACTCATTTGACTTCATTCTGAGCACCATGTATCGTCTTATGTAGAAAATCTCAAGACATAGATCCCACTGGCCAGACGGAAAGACCAACTCCAGCCGCAGGGTCAGAAAACCAAGAGACCACAGATCAACGGTCCCAGAGCCCACTCTCGTGTGAGGCAACTCCTAGCCAGGAGCCCCCGACTGTCAATCAGGATCTCCCGACTAAAAACCAGTTGGGTTCTTCTGAACAGACATCAGCTCAAGGACTCCCGACTAGAAACCAGTCGGACGGGGAGAGGCAAGTTCTAATCAATCAAGGAGCTCCGGCTAAAGATCCCTCATCAGCTACTGAAGAAACCAACAAGGATCAAGCAACTAGCAATGCTACACCCCAGAAAACCATCCAGAGGCGACAACAGGTAAATCAACCAATCATCAAATCTTCGTCTTGAACATGCTTCCTGAGTTCTATCATCCTCACCTTCCTTAGAACAAACGACTGGAGAAGATGAAGAGATCCTCCGGCTACAATCAACTGAAGACTCATTGCCTCCAGTCAAAATCGAGTGGCGTGATGCAGAAGGGAAAAAACAAGGTATCGTACTCAATAAGCAAAAAGAAACTGAAGAACGAGATCTGCTTGTTGCCAGCCTTAATGAAGCCACCCGATTGATGAATGTAAGAAAAAACCCCTCATGCTTCAATTGATGATTCTTATACAACCAACTGACTTACTTTTTGTGATGCAGAGAATATACCGTCACTCCCAGGCTAAATCGGATACCTTGAAAAAGCTTGTTCCTCATATTAATTCCTTAGAGAATATCCAACAAGAGCTTAAAGAAGCCAAGGAGGAAATCATAGCTAGAGAGACTATCTTGCGGGAAGAAATTAGCAAGCTACGAGATATAAACTTAGAGCTTCGTGGTTCACTTGGAGGTAAGAAAAAATTAACTCATCTGTTCTTTATTAATCCATTTAGCTCTATTAACTCTATGTCTTCATATTCTAGCCAACTTATCTGAGATTGAATCCCTCAGGGCTCAATTGAAGAAAGCAGAAAATGATAATGCCAAACTGGAAATAGACAAGATTAAAGCCATAACAGAACTTGAAGGTAACCTCATATAACTCATATTCTTGATTCGGCTTGTCTTGGTCATCAATATAATCAAAATGTTGTCAATCTTACAGCCAACAAGATAAAATCACATGCTCAGTTTGAAGTCTTCGCTGAAAAGGTCTAAAGAGCTGAGAGAATTAGAGATGATATTGCTAACGTAGCCACGCCAATCCTGTTAGCAATCTATCAGAACGGCCTTGGAACAAGCACTGAAGATGCACTTGAGATATTTGACAAACTCAGGACAGCTCCTAAAAAATATCTGGATAACATCACTGATGCTGCCACCATGAGTGCAAGTCAAGCTCTGGCGATGATGAAATCACTCTATCCCTGAGTAGATATAAATTCTATAGGAGATAACTTTGCAGACAACACCTCTGATGAGCAAGCTTTAGAACTAATAAATGAAGTTCAAGAGTCTGCCAAGAAGATAGCTGCTAATGTAGTTGAAAACTTCCAGGATAAATCTTTGATGTAAAAAACTCTTATTACCCAAGTTGTAATGTATTAGTTTATTTATGCTTATGACCTGAGTTGAATCTTGCGTTTAATTTCTTAAAAATTTTCGTCCGACTATCACTAAGCCTAGAACTTGATTAAGTCATCAAAAAATTTTCAGGCCTTATTCAGTTGACTCAAATCAGAACAAAAAACAATAATAAACCAAATATAAACAAGTTATTTTCAATAAAAACTTCATACTTTATTGATACGCATAACCCCCGACTAACAACTTAAGAAGACAACTTACTTGAAGTCGGCAGTCGAGAAGAACATAATACAAAAGATTGAAGTTAAGTATAATATCGAAGAAGGTGTTCAATATTCCATGAATTCTCCACAATTGACCCATCTTCGCGCTTTAAACGATACGCCCCTAGCTGAATGACTTCAGCGATTATAAAAGGTCCTTCCCATAATGGAGATAATTTGTGTCTATCCTTCATCGTCTGAATCTTTCTCAAAACCATATCACCAACAATAAACGCTCGCGATCGAACATTACGATTATGATAACGCCGAAGTCCTTGGAGATACCTCGCTAACTAAACAAATGCAGCTTCGCGAGCTTTTTCCAGTCGGGTCAAGTCATCAACACAGTCTTGATCATAACGCTCATCATTGAAGTTATGAACTTGAACAGATTCGAATTCCATCTCACTCGGCAGTATGGCTTCAACCCCATAAACTAAAAAGAAAAGCAACTGTCCTGTAGCCCGACTAGGCGTAGTCCGTAATGACCACAAAACTGAAGGCAACTCTTGAACCGATCTGCCAGCATAAGAGCATAATCTATCAAAGACTCGGGCCTTAATACCCTAAAGAACCATACCATTAGCACGTTCAACCTGTCCATTGCTTCTAGGATATGCTACTGACGCATAACAAATTTTGATTCCAAAATCTTCACCAAATTCTTTAAAAACTCCTCCAGTGAACTGAGTCCCATTGTTAGTAATAATCCTGTTTGGAACACCAAACCGATGCACAATATTAAGGATAAAATCACACGCTTTGTCTGCAGTAATTGTAGCAACCGACCTAGTTTCAATCCACTTAGAGAACTTGTCAATTGTAACAAACAAATGTGTAAAACCTCCTGAAGCCTTTTTGAAAGGACCAACCATATCCAGACTCCAAACTGCAAAGGACCATGAAAGCGGAATCGTTTGCAACTCTTGGGCTGGAACATGACTCTGTCGAGCAAAAAATTGACAACCTTCACAGGTTCGAACCATTTTATCTGCATCGGTAACCGCCGTAAGCCAGAAAAACCTTGCTGATAAGCTTTGCCTACCAAAGTACGCGCTGCAGCATGACTGCCACAAATTTCCGAGTGAATATTCTGCAACAATTGTCGACCTTCCTCAGTTGTAACACATCTTAACAAAACTCCGAACGGGCTTCTCCTGTACAACTCCAAAGCAACCATGACATAATTCTGACTACGACGTCGAACTCGCTCTGCGTCATCTCGATCTTCAGGTAGCACCTACCGAGTCAGAAAATTGATAAAAGGTGTCCTCTAGTCAGCATCAAACATGGAAACCTGGTTTGTATCCTCCTCTTCAGTGGTTCGATTTTTAGCAACAGTTGGCTCATGAAGATGCTTTACAAAAACATCTGTTGGGGCAGCCTCTCGTCTAGAGCCAAACTGAGCCAGTTGATCTGCCGCTTCATTGTTATGCCTTAAGACATGTGATAACTCCAAGTCGTCAAACCTGTCTTCTAGCTTACGAACTTCCTTACGATAAGCAGCCATATTGTCGTTTAAGCAAGACCAATCCTTCGTCACCTGGTTCACAACCAACTGGGAATCTCCTCGCACAATCATACGCCGTATACCAAGAGATACAGCAAGTCGCAGTCTGTGAAGTAATGCTTCGTACTCAGCTACATTGTGTGAGGCCGCAAAATGTATATGAAGAACATACCACAGTCTCTCACCAGTCGAGGCGATTAAAACAACTCCAGCTCCCGTACCAGTAACTCGCTTAGACCTGTCAAAATACATAGTCCAGTATTGCGGCTCCTTCCTAGGTACGTCTCCTTGGCACTCGATCCACTCAACCACGAAATCGGCCAGGATCTGGGACTTAATAGATGTCCTTGCTTTGAAAGTGATATCTAACGGCATCAACTCCAAAGCCCACTTCGCAATACGCCCAGAAGCCTCCCGATTATGAATTACATCGTCGAGTGGAAAGGATGTAACCACAGTAACCGAGTGGCTTTGGAAATAATGAGCTAACTTCCTAACGGTAATTAAAACTTCATATAATAATTTCTGTACCTGAGGATAACGTGTTTTGGATCCAGCCAACACCTCGCTAATGAAATAAATTGGCCTTTGAAATTTCTGGATTCGTCCTTCCTCCTCTCGTTCAACAACCAGGACCGCGCTGACCACTTGAAAAGTTGTAGACACATAGAGTAGCAATGACTCTTGAGGATATGGTGAGGCTAACACGGGTGGTGTTGTGTGGAAATTCTTGAAGTCTCCAAAAGCTTTCTGGGCTTCCGGGGTCCACTAGAACTCGTCTGTTTTCTTGAGCAACTTGAAGAAAGGCATGCCTCGTTCCCCGAGTTTAGAAACAAACCGGCTTAAAGCTGCCATTCATCCGGTAAGTTTTTGAACATCCTTTTGGGTACTCGGCGGCTTCATGTTCTGAATGGCGTTGATCTTCTCTAGGTTGGCTTCAATACCACGGTGAAACACCATAAAACCAAGCAGCTTCCCTAACGGTACTTCGAAAATACACTTCTTTGGATTCAACTTCATTCTGAAGGCTCGAATATTTGAAAAAGTTTCTTCTAAGTCGGTAATCAAATCCTGTTTTTGCTTGGTTTTAATGACAACGTCATCAACTTAAGCTTCTATATTCCTCCCGAGTTGAGTCTGAAGACATCTCTGGATCATGCGCTGATATGTGGCCCTGGCGTTTTTAAGACCAAACGGCATTGTGATGTAACAATAGCCTCCAAACAAGATGATAAATGACGTCTTCAAGCAGTTAGACTCCTTCAAACTGATTTGATGATATCCCGAGTAATAATCGAGGAAACTCAGAAGCTCGCAACCAGCGGTCAAGTCGACGACTTGATCAATTCGGGGCAAACCAAAGGGATCTTTGGGGCAAGACTTGTTGAGGTTGGTGTAATCGACACACATGCGCCATTATCCTGTCTTTTTCCGAACTAAAATTGGGTTGGCCAACCAGTCGGGGAGATAAACTTCCTTGATGAATCCAGCCGCCAAGAGCTTGGCGAGTTCTTTCTTAATAGCATTTCTTCAATCTAGCACAAAGCGACGAAGCCGTTGTTTGATAGGTTTTGCATCCTCTTTAACATTTAATGAGTGCTCAATCACCTCTCTAGGAATACCAGGCATATCGGATGGTTTCCAAGCAAATATATCTTTATTATTTTATACAAAGGTGATGAACGCGTTTTCCTATTTACAATCTAACTCGACGCCTATTATAGCAGTCTTGGAGGGGTCAGAAGGATCGAGTGGAATCTTTTTCGTCTTGGCGTCACCTTCCCCTGACTTGGCCAACTTCTTTGCTGGGATTTTGCCTTCTTCTGAGGTTGATGCGGCTTGTCGGTGACATGGGACCGGGGGTATCATGACTAGAGGCTTGGGTAGCCGCGGTCACCCACGTGTCCCGACCCCCTCGGGGGGGGTCGGGCCCGAGGGTGACGTGGCCACCCCTCCCTCTGTCTCCCCGAGGGGTCGGGCCGCTCCCATTTCGGCCCCGAGGGCTGGGGCGCCCCGACCCCCTGTGATTTTGGCGCCACGTGTGCGGGTTAGGTGAGCACAGCAGGGCTCACCTAACCGCATTTATAGCGGATCAGACGAGCGCACCACGCCGCATTTAATGCGGCGCAGCGCACGCATATCCGGTCCGTGACCGGTCGCGGTGCGTGACCGGTCACAGACCGGTCAGATCGCGGGTTAGGTGGCGACAGGCGGCCGGTGGCACGCCTCGCCCCGTCCCGTCGGAATGATGAGAGTCTCCTGGCTCTCGTCCCTAGCCGGAGCCGGCGTGCTAACTCCTGGAGTTGGTATGTCAGTCCCGGTCAGATCCAATCCAGACTTCAGCGCAGGCGTGGCAAGGAAGTCGCTGGCCATTGAATGAAGGTTGAAACGGGCGTCCACCGGGAGAGCTGGCGAGCGGGGCAGAAGGCGTGTACCATGCCTGTCAGAGGTCACTTCCGGTTGTAGACTAGCCCTCATTGTAAAAAGAATGTTTCCTTTCTTAGGCAGCAGGAGGCCCGTGTGGTGACCCCTGATCAGATAAAAGGAGGCCCAGGCCTAGGAAAGAAGGGGACTCCGGCGGATACGTTCTAGAGACGGAACTCTCTTTGTATTGTTGGAGACCCACAGATCCACCAGAACACAGGAGTAGGGTGTTACGCTTCTCAGCGGCCCGAACCTGTCTACGTCGCCCGCGTCTTGTGCGTTTCCTCTCTCGCTGACGTTCCTCAGATCGAGGGCGAAGAACCTCACTTAGCGCCCCCGGCCGAACTGGCAAAGGGGGGCCCGCGCGGTCTCCCGGTGAGGAGCCTCACGCTCCGTCCTCTGGCGCGCCAGGTAGGGGGCGCGCGTGCCTTTCTGAGCCCTCATCCTCTTTCGTGTGGGCCAAGCTTCTCTCGCTCAGCCCTATGGCCGAACGGGCAGCGGCGCACAGCCTCTCTCCGAGCGCTAGTGGTGATGACAGGGAGCAGAACCCGCGCCGTCGGGCTCGCACCCCGCCGTCCCCCTCTCGCCTAAGTCTTGGGCGGGGGAAGGCGCTCGAGGAGGTCGAAGGATCCATGACCTCGCCGTTTGCGGGCGACGGGGGAGGACGGCGGGACAGGGCGCGTCGCCGCCTTGCCTACGGCGATGGCGGCACGCCCCAGGGCGCGCTCCAGGCTGCAGGCGCGCTCCTGCGTCACCCGCCCGTCGTCCCCGATCCAGAGACTCCAGCCCAACGTTGGCTGGATGACATGGCCGACTTGGTCATGACGGCGCAGCAGCGCCTAGACGCCGGCGGGCGGTCCTCCGCCGCCGGGGCCTCTGGCGCTGCCCCTGCCAGCTCCATGTCGTCGAGGCGGAGGGCGCGGCGAACGACGGCCGTTACACGCCGCTCGTCCGCCATTCCCTCGTCAACGCCTCCGACCCGAGAAGATGTGCGTGGGGGGCCGGATGCCCGGCTCGATATCGAGCGCCGGCGCGACGCTCGTCGCGCCGCCCACGCAACGGAGGGCGCTTCCTCGTCCGGAGCGCCACTTCGGTCCAGTCACGGGGGCCGGCCCCCCGTGTCCCCGGTCGGCGGTGCCGGCTGTCGAGCCTTCGAAACGTCCGTTGGCCCCTAAGGTTCCGGCCCACCATCGCCGAAAAATACGACGGAAGCGTCAACCCCGCCGAGTTTCTCCAGATCTACACGACCGGGATCGAGGCCGCGGGGGGTGACGACAGGGTCATGGCGAATTTCATCCCCATGGCCCTGAAGGGTCAGGCGCGGGGTTGGCTAATGAACTTGCCACCTGCGTCGGTCCACTCTTGGGAGGATTTGTGCCAGCAGTTCACCACGAACTTTCAGGGCACATATCCGCGCCCAGGCGAAGAGGCGGACTTGCATGCGGTACAGCGAAGGGACGATGAGTCTCTTCGCTCGTACATTCAGCGGTTCTGTCAAGTCCGCAACACCATACCATGCATCCCCGCGCACGCGGTGATCTACGCGTTCAGGGGGGCGTGCGGCACAACCGCATGCTC